>KK113234.1:1441-19362 GCA_000611955.2 Stegodyphus mimosarum
TTCCTAAATTTTCTACCAAAAATACAAAATTTTCGTAACTCATTTATTTTCACCTTATTTAGAGTAATTATTTAATAATTAATTTAACATATTTGCAGAATACATTTTCCTACATACAGGTACAGAGAAGCAGTGGGAACGTATATACGGTTTCCGTAATTTATACATGAGTGAACTTTTTTTTATTTAGAAGTGTCGAAACATGAATGTTTGTACAACGGTTGCGAAACGATTGTTGTGGTTGCAAAAATAAAAGCTGATTAAAAACACACACACATACATACATACATACAAAAATACATATGTGGTGATATGAAAGCACAATTTTGGAAGCACGGATGTAAGAACACTGAGTTGTAGATGCGTTACAGTGTTGTTTAGCGTAGATACTTGATCCATATTAAAGAGGGACAAGTCGAGCCAGATTCATTTCCTTTTTTAAATTCACAGTTGGAGCCGCTTTGCACTTGGCACTCCAATCCTGCCTGTTTCCAGTACATTTACATTACATGGCGATAGAAGCGAGCATAGCGAAGCCTCCATGCAGCACAGAGGTTGAAGCGAAAAGGAAGACACATCAATTCAGAGGAAGAAGGGAGGGAGTCAAATGTTTCAGTTCTGAGATAAAAACATTTTGGTTTACAATTTGGAGCTCGGTCAAGAAGTATCTGCATTATGCTTTCTTTTGAAGGGGGGATATGTATTTTCTGAAAAAATGTTACCGCAGTTTTTTTCCATTGCACAGAAATCTCACAAGTGCTCCGTTATAATAGAATTTAAGACCAAAAAAATATCACGATTTGTTTTTAATGACCGCTGGAACTTAATAAATTTTTCATCCTCTTTTAAAACATGAATGATGAAAAATAATAATTAAATGGCCTTTTATAATATTTTGAAACAAGCCCATTTTTATAAGCTTTCTTTGAACTCACTGGCGGTGTTTGTCGCTAAAGTCAAAACTTTGCGATCGGTGCTTTAAATTCTTGAAAAGGTAAGCTAATCCAGTCCATTGGGAATGAAAATACAATGTAGAGTAGCGATTTGTTTTTACTTCCTTGTACGACGTAAAGGAAGTACTGTTATCGCGAAATTTTTCGGCCATCCTATTTCAAAGAAAATATCCATTTTGACCGCTACAGAGTGCAATTGAACGATGTTTTGCGTCACACCTGTACGTAAGGACAGAATAAAGGACTCTTTTTCCCCAAACGAATTATAAAACTCATTTAAAATGGTTTCAGAAGAGCGTTTTTCGTAACGTCCGCACGTATGTATGTATGTACGTATCGCGTATAGCTCAAAAACGAGTAGTCTCAGAACGTTGAATTTTTTAATATAGGACTGCTATAACATGTAGTTCTGCATCTCCCTTTTCGGTTGCAATCGGTCGCATGAAAAGACTGTGAATATTTTTTTTGGGGGGGGGGGTTATTCCTGAATTCTGCCTACAGAGATGTTTGAGATTTTTTACTCTGATCACAGCCTACGAATAACGAATCTTATTGGGAATTTGTTGAAAGAATGTATTTCCTTCGTAAGGAAATGTGAGCTTGGCGAAATTTCAACTATACTACTGCCCGTTAAAGTTGTTATACAATGAAGAAAAGCACTTAGCAGAAACATAAATATTTTACAAAGACAACATAACGGAGGGATAAAAATAATTAAAATTTCAGATAATTTTGAACTGCATTATTTGTAAAATCAGTTTTTCAAACGTTAATTTCTGGGAAATAGCAGCTGTTTGAATGTACGTCAACTGATACTGGATTGCACTTATGGATAGTGCAATTGACGCGGCTTCATTCTACATCAGACAGTCCGACATACGGTGACTCATGCACACCCAGACTCTATGCGGCTCGGAATGTTCGGAATAAGATTTATGGGTAATGCAATCCGAAAAGCTTCATTCTATGTCAAAGCTCATCAGACAGTTCGACTGAAAGGTGGTTTAGTGTCAGTCAGCTGGAAAGGAATTTTAAGAATGTGTTATTCAAAATAAGTAACGAAAAATTCTTTGGGTATTCCTCCTCCAAAAAATCCGTGACTTATACGGAATATTAAATTATAGGCATTTTTTCTTGCATTTCATTTAAACCTATTGAATTAAATTAAATCTACTTCGTTGATAGCGCATAAAGCACAGAACACCACCAACCAGGCATCCGACCCAAGGTACAACCGAACGGATTTTTGCCTGATCAAAGGAGAAATCCACTAACCAGCAGACACCCCAGCCAAGAAAATGGAGTTTTATTGAGACTGATTCTAAATATATATATTTTTCAAATAGCTGATTGTGAACGGTAACAGTTTGTAACACAGTCCATCAATCTATACTTGGTGAACTCTTTATTATGGAGGCACCCAATAGGTCGGCCACCTTTGCCTTCTATGAAGGGACGGACAATTACAGCCGTGCCTTTTGAGGGATTCGAGCCCAGGCCCTTCGGTATCGTAGCCGGCTCCCCTAACCACTACACCGTCTGGGCGGCAGTATAAATATATTGGTCGTAGCAAAATAGTGTGGCGCAGATTTTGGAGCAATACGCTGCTTTATCATCATTATTATTGCAAGCATAAAACAAGGAAGTTACAGAGTAAATGCACTCTTTAAAATTCACTATATTTGTTTACCATAGCGACATTCTGGCGCTAGGGTCACTTAACAATGTTACATCTCATTCATTTTATAACTCAGAATGCACAAAAATTGTGTATATCATCTGAAGAATTACCCAATCGTTGGCACGTGTTCTATTCAAATACTATAATGCATCTAAAACGATGTATAAAAGAAATTAAACAAACAAAAAAAAAAAAGAGAGAGAAACAGGTTTTTCACAGACGATTTAGTATTTTTCATTCAATTAATTCAGTTCTCACTTCGTGGCAAGGCAAAAATACATAAAAACTCAAAATGTCTATATTAAAAAATACGAAGTAAATCTTAAACGCCTATTTCCTCGAACAAATTCCAGAATGGATTAAGCATGATTTGATTCGCAATAATGAAACAAGGCCTTATCTTTGTTGATGCGAAGCTTAATTTCTCTAGATTGCCAACAGATCCACTATTCTGTTAAGTTTCAAATGTAAACAAAGATGGCTGCTATAGCCTAAAATATTAGGCGAACTTAGAAAACTTTTAAATTGTTGATAATTCCGCAAATATTCCATGCAGATTTTGTAAGATGTTAAAGGCATGCAGGCTTTGTAACCGTGTAAAATTTGAATATGTTGCCAAGTAACTGAGTTGCCAAGCTGAGTAAAACTGTAATATGCAAATTAGTGGCGCTGCACTCGGAATACGTTATCTGCGAGGAGCATAAAAGTCCATGTTTGAGAGCAAGGTCCACATATTTCACTGTAATAGTGACATCAGAAATCTGAGACAGACAATTCGTAACAATGACCTCCAGGCATCATTTGCCTGCAGAACTACGATGGAGAGCCATTGGAGACTAGAGGCTGGACAAAGTCAAACAGAAGTAGCCAGTTGGCTAAATGTGAGTCCTTCTATGGTTCATAGAATTTGGAGGCAACCAGAGATTCGGCATCTAGGAGGTTCAGCCAAGGACAACCAACTGCTACGACGAGCGCCGATGGCCGATATTTGACATTATGTGCAGGCAGGAATAGAACCGCTACTGCGACTGTTCTTCAATCCTCCCTTGCTGCAGCCACCGGAAGGTTGGTGTCAAAGTCAACTGTGCGTAGAAGGCTTCACGAGGGTGGTCTGTATGCGAGGCGACCAACCATTTGCAAGCTGTTCTCTTTACGGATGAGTCCAGGTTTAGCCCAGAAAGCGATAGTAGGCGTTATTTGATATGGAGAGAACCCAGAATCCGTTATCATCGCCAAACATCCATGAAAGAGATGCGGAAGAGGTAGTGTCTGTGTTTGAGGAGACATCTCTTTAGGTGGACGCACAGACCTCCATGTCTTTCCAAGGGAAACCGTGAATGCTCAGGCTTATAGAAAGGACATCCTTGACGCTTATCTGCGCCCATATGCCGGGGCAATAGGTGATGCTTTCCTGTTACAGAACAACAACGCAGGACCACACAGGGCTCGCATCGTAGATGATTATCTTCAACAGGAAATGCTTATGCGCATGGAATGGCCAACTCAATCCCCGGACTTGAATCCTATCGAGCACGTTTGGAATGCTTTAGGGAGACGTCTAGCTGCTCTCAATCCGCCTCTCAGACCCTTGCCGCGCTTGCAACTGCTTTGCAAGCGCAATGGCTCTCGCTTCCTATGGAACCGATAGACCTCATAATTGAAAGCATCACACATCGCTGTATGTGCTGCATTGCTTCTAGAAGCGATCATATTCCATATTGAAGGTACTTTTCCTAAAGCAAACTGACACCTTCGACTTGTTCATTTTATGCATGTACTAATTTCTATACTACCATAATTGTCTGGTAACTTCTTTTTATGTTATTTGACAGCTTACTATGTGTTGTATATTGTGGGCAAGTTTCATAAAATTCTATATCTAACCTTTTTCAGTAATCGCGATTTTTGTGATTTTTCCTTAATTTATGATAACTTGTGTACATTCACTCTGTTACTCGGCTCCGTGAACTCGGCTTTTTTCTTATACGTTGGTAAATTGCGCATTTTTTGCTTTAAAAACGATTGAATTATGTTGTTCTTATCTTCATAAAAACCTTTACCTTAGCGTGGCTTATTTTTGAGGGAGTAATCGTTATTTTTGTGATTTTTCCTTAATTTATGATAACCAGTGTATATATACGTTTGATGTTGCCGATTGCAACCAAAAAGGAGGTGCACATCTGCATGTCATAGCAGTCCCATATACAAAATTTCAACGCTCTGAGGCTAGTCGTTTTTGAGTTATGTGAGGTACGTACAGACATCATCTCTTCTGAATCCCTTTTAAATCAGTTTTATAATTCGTTTTGGGAAATAGAGTCCTTTTTTGTGTCCTTACGTACAGATGTCACGCAAAAACATCGTTAAATTGCATTCGATAGCATTAAAGATGAATATTTTCGTTGAAATATGGTTGTCGTGATTAACAATGTTTCCTTTACTTCGTACAAGGACGTAAAAAGGCGGGGTTTTGGCACCATACTGCGTCGACTTACGTTGTTGAAGTATGGGTGATGAGTACACCGAAGATGTTGCTGAACCATAGACGTTGCAACCTAAATATTGTAACAGTAGCTAGTGAATTTGAAATATGCAGGCTATGAGTAAACGGGATGCGTATGCAATGGTACCTCGTCGAATCAAGTGTTGTTATGGGCCACTTTGACAACGCAGAATGCAAAAATCGAATCTGTAATAAACTCGATGACTTCCAACACAGCCATCAAAACGCTATTAAAACAAAAGCATCATGGATGCATACATGTCCGTCACTGAAAGCAGCATTGCAAGCGATGATTCTCGTGCTGTCGCGTTTCAAAGGGGCCGGAGCAGTCGGCGTTTTGGTGACAACGTGCTGCGTTGCAGGCGTCAATGCCTGGCGCTAAGACTCGTGCGGAGGAATACCAGACCCTACTTTCATTTGGTGAATGTAAATCAATCCCAAATAGGATTCATGTTCTGTGACGCATGAAGAAGCCACTTTGCTTGATTGCATCGGAAGTATGCATGTATTACATGTATTGCCATTTTGCTTGTATTGCATCGTTTTGTGACGCTAGAAGAAGCCATTTGGCTTGTATTACATCCATTTGCATCGAAAGCCATTTTGCTTGTATTGGAGTATTTTATTCAGCTGGTTGCTGTTAAGAGATTCTTAGAATTTTTAACATTATTATATCCCGAAATATTGCTTAATTCATACTTATCGTTGGTTTTGATAGAATTTGCCAAACACGTCTTTACCTCTTATTTGATTTTGATTTTCATAATTTATTTTACTGTAATAATTATTGACTAAATTTTTGTTTAATAGCTGTGGGATAATTTATTAATACACATTCTTATTTATTTAGTAAGTTTGTTTCTTAGAGCATGATTTTTTAACATACCTCATTCCTAACAAGGAACAAAATGAAAAACATTAGGGAATTTGAAAGTTAATTCGACGTTAGAACTTTGTGCGTTTATGTAAATATAAATAATTTATGGCAATAATACAAACATTTAATGTTAAATATGTTGTACGGGACATTGAATGAACATTTAATGTTAATATGTTTAATATTTATATATAATTTAATGTTATGAAACATTTAATGTTAAATATGTTGCACTTATCTCACTTCTCTGAGAGTACCATCAGAATAAACACACAAAATTCATCCAATTTTGTTAGAAAGCACACCTCTTCCCCTACCACCAACCTCTCGAGATGACATTTGGCTCCCCACATATTTAGAGTGCCCCCCATGCCGCAGAGATACCGTAGATTTACAAACATCCGTGTCTTCAGGATTCGAACCTTCACCAACCACTATTCCGGTTGAGTGGCTGGTAAACATTGCATCGCGTTAATTTTTAAAATTTTAAATCAAGGAAACTTTGGCTAAAACAGTTGCCTGCTGTAAAGTGGTCTGTTTTGAAATTATTTTTCATCAACATTTGTGCAGTTCGTCTATGCTATACAAACGAACACATTAGGATAAAAACAACTAGGCGCTGAACGTATAAACGAATATCGTATGTTAGATTTAAATTACGCAGTTTTATAGCCATAGTCCCCAATTCTTACTTCGGATGGTACTTATAAATTAAATATACGGTAATCTAAAATTTCTGTACGATATTAAATTAAAATACAAAATTCCTTTTTATCCCAAAGGGGCAATTCGCACAGAAGCGTTATTAACTTCGTTTTGGCATTTTGTGTCGTCCACTATTAAACGAGGTTTAAATTTTCAAATTGTCGCCACTAAAAATTCGAACCTTGCAATATTATATAAAGAAATTAAATAATGGAGAACCTCAGTGTATGTATGTTTCTCGCATTGTGAAAAAACAAAGGTACCTAGAGACATCCGATTTTGAATAACTTAGCCGTCCACCCAAATATGGGCATCTGGAAACTCGCAATTAAATTTCTTTTATTATCTATTTCCTATTTTGTAAAACTTAAACGAATTTCTGATTAACAAACTCAACTATCTCAAAGCTTTCCATGTTCATGTTATGTGCTTTATGGCAATATGTATCATTGATCCGGACCTGCGCGATATTCGCGGAATATTAGGATTCGATCGATCGATTCTCACGTGACAGGGTAGTCACGCCCTCTCTGCCTCTGTCTGTATGCTACATTTATGACATATCTTTGTTAACCTGGGATAGGGCTCGTGTTTCGTGAATTGCGGTCACCTACGAAGGTCTCATGCATTCCGCTACTTCAAACGAACGTTCAAAGTAGAATTCAACAGACAGCCGGAATAAAACTTGCAGATTTGCAAGTTAATTGTCGGCAATACAGCGGAACTTGGGGGAAGTTTTGCTTTAGGGTTGTGCTTAATATGTACAGCACTATTTATTTGCGTGAAACGCAGCTTGAGCATGAGGCCGTGTTCTTATTTAAAATTGGAGTTCTGCGTAGAATGTCTTCGAGTTCCTTTCAACTAACTGCGCTATTTTTCGCTTTAAGAATTGCTGCACAAAAGTGTTTCTTTTGCGTGATTAAGCTCCTGTGTGCAAGGTTAAGATTCTCTTAATTGCTTGACATTCGTCAATACAGGCTTCGAAGTGTCTCAATAAACCGATTTTTCAGATCTCCCCTAACGACTTTTGTATTCCCCGTAAACTGAAGCAGCATTTTCGCAGTTCATGAACTATTTGATTTATGTTAGAGCATTTCAGTTTCATTAATCTAAAACGAGATATGTGGGTACTTTGGGATTACACCGTCGACCTGTACACGCTCGCGAAAATGCGCGAATGGCATCGTAATGAAAAGCAATTGCTAAAAAAAAAACATTCTAATTACATTAAATTTATCGCACAATAATAATAAAAAAAACTGAAAGATTTCAGATTTTACATGACGCACAAAGGGGAGTTTTTTAACGTTTTGTGTGTTACCTTTACTTACCAAATATCATGTTCTTCGCACTTAAACCATAAAATTCAGGTCAACAGCAATATCGCGAAATAATTTTCAAATGAGCATATCTTTAGAATTTTCAATACACAGTCTCGCGCTGTGGAGATAAAAATGTTTTTCCGTACAGTGTTGCCATTGCTCTCTTTGAAATCGTTGAGTTTGTTAATCAAAAATTCGTTAAAGGTTTACAAAATATCAAATAGATAACAAAATTCAGGCTTCTAGATGCCCATATTCAGTGAAAACGTACGTTATTCAAAATGCTTTGGCTCTAGGTACCATTGTTTTATCACAATGCGGGAAAATTACAGATATTTATGCAGATTCTTCCTTATGTAATTTCTTTAACTAAAACACAGGACGATAATATTTGGTGGCAACAATTTGAAAAGTGAACCGACATTTAAAGTTTTGAACACAAAATGCCAAAACGAAATTAATAGTCCTTCTGGGCAAACTGCCCCTTTGAATTAATAACAAAAAATATGTAAAAGTAACGTACGTAATGAAAAAGTGTAATAAAAAGAAGCAAAACAAAGTAAAAACCTGTATTTTTTATAATTACACATTGCATTATTCTTGAATCTACGGCCAAAAAATCCTCGATAGCTTTTAAAGCACTAAGAAACAAGTCATTATCCTTACGCAGTCTCCGCGACATAAATTCGTTTAAATGCGAATCCAAGTGTTTTCGTATATTCCACGGTGTTTCCTGTTTCTCCATTTTGCAAACTCCACAATCGTTCTACATTTTGTGTATGTGTACCAGTTTCAGGATCCACAAAATTAGATCGGTGATGCAGTTCATCAGTTTTGTAGCTTTCCCACGAGTTTGAGAAAATTGTGGTTCCTTCTGCAATGTTGTTCCGAATTCCAGCCATTATAGTTACTGCATTTCAATTGGGAATCTTTGCAATGAAACACTCGTTGGTATCTCAGCAAAGTCCCCCAAATGTCCATTGTTCTGGAAGAATACGACCGACTTGATTTTAGCGCTTTGCCAAAACTACTCTCATCTATCTCTACAATTTTGTTCGGACCTCCTATTTGTTTCGAATCACGTTATAAGGCTACGAGTGCACACTTCCCTTATACAATCGTTCCAATCAACAGGGTTCGTACACATTTCTGCACATGGAAATTAAGGACTTTTAAGGACCATTAATGAAAAAATTAAGGACCTATGATTAAATGGGAACTGAATAAATTTAGTTAGAAATATTATCTATGCCTGAACTTCACTTTTGTAATACCATCTAAAAAATAAAATAGATCCGTAAATAGGATGCATTATTATTAAACATAACTTAATTAGCATAATTATTAATAAGTTTCAGAATAAAATATACTTTATGAAATTTATCAAGTAGCATTCAATATTTTACACTTATAATAGTTGGGCATTTTTTGAAAGAAGATAATTGACATTTTATTTAGGTTTTACTAACAGTTAGTTTTCTATTGACTTTTTTACGTCTCATTTTGTCACATACTTGCTCAGTCTGGAGGTCTAATAAATAGCAGCGCATAGGTTAAAATGAGAAGTAAAACCATAATCAGTATGATTCATAACAAAACACTGGTTGTTATCACCACCGCTGCTTGCTTAGAAAGAGACTTGCTGATCAGAGCAAACCTGAAAGGTCTGCTGCAGACACGGTTGGCAAGTTTTGAAAGTTAGTTGGGCTCTGTCTGACACAGTGTCGTAGCTTCGCGTAGAGTTCCAGGGCTTGTAACCCAGTTAATATACTTTAAGGTTTCAATAAGCTACTAACGCGCCGGAAGTGATAAGTTGTTTTGTATTATTTTAGGTTTCGCTACATACGAAGAATAAGTTTGACATGATTTTTTACATTTTTGTGTTTTATCTTGTGACCACAGTAAGGATCAAAGAAAGGCAATAACTCCCTTTAATATGCAGAGATAATTTTTAAGGGTAAGCAGTTAGTTATAAATAATTAAATTAGTTAGGTAACCTTAGTCATTATGGATTTACATGGCCACTATTAAATTTTATTTATTTTTTAACAATACTTATTAAAAAAGCACTAATAAAATCACAATCTATTAAAATTCAAAGTTTAAAATACATGTAATTTATGACATAGATTCTTAAACGATATAAAAAAATGTTGAGTGTAAAAAGAACATTCAACAAAATACTTATGCGTCTTTTTAATTTGAAGCCTTCCTAGATATTTTGGCTAAATTATATCGATTTCCTTCTCTTTAAGCATCTTTTCTAACAATCAGAAAGTTGTCTCAATTCACAAACCAATATTCTCACTAGTTTCTACGTGCTTTATTTCCCAACTTGTCAGTCTCTCCACAATGTACCTATGAGGGTTTACTTGATTTGGTAAAAGTTAAATAGTCCAAAACCCCTCGACAGACGTGAAGCAAATTATCTCTATGTCTGAAAGTAACTACAAAGTCAGATAAATAAAAAGGTTTCAATAAGCCTCTTATTTAAAAAGAACTTAAAACATAAAGGCATGTTTTTATGCTAACAAAACCAATTGCAGGTCGTGGTGATGTAATTAAACAAGAACAGTCAAATTCAAACTAAAAATGTGAACTAGTGGTCAAAGACTATACAATTTAATTTTAATTTGAGCTCGCTCAGTAACTCTATCATATGAGGAAACAGAAATGGGAAACTATAGTAAAGCTGAAATCATAAACAACTGAGTAATTTACATAATAATAACTGTACATATCTTTGAAGAATAATTTTCTTGATGTATTCAGTTTCTTTCTTCAACACATTTCCTTTTCCTTTTAGAATTTTTTGATTAAATTAAGAATTTCTGTTATTCTAAAAAGTCTAAATGCATTTAGAATGTATAGAAAAAGCTGCTAATTTTATTCCTTTAGCAACATCAAAATTCAGAAGAAATATGAAATATATATGGTAAGGGCTGGTTATAGAGCTAATATGGCAGAATTTTTAGAATTTAGTGACAAACTGAGTAACAAAATCTAACTAGGTAGGAAGACGAAGAGAAACGAGAAGAGTAAAAGAAGACACTTGTATTAAAATAGCTTGAGAGTAGAATAGCTGTCAAAGGACAAAAACGTCTTTCATTAGACTCTTCGTTTAGGCGTCTAACTATGGACGCCAGTACATATTATTTGTATACACAAACGCAGATATAATTAGTCTACGTAATGTAGAACTCTTTTTCGTAGGACGAAACCGTGCATGAAATCTGTAGAAATTCTCTTCTTGTGTATGAAAATCGATACATGAATCCTGATACATATGTGTGAGAATGAAAAAAGCTTTTATAAACGGGCTGATTCGGAACAAAGTAATACGAAGACTTTTTTCGTTGTTAATAAAACATATTTCGTAAACTACCTTGATTTCCCCGCAAAATGTCATAACTTTTAGAATTTACAGCAGACACTGGAAGCAGAATTTAGAAAGGCACTAGGCAGCAGAATTTAAGATTCACAGAGATTGCATCAGGTGGGAAAATGCCTAGCGCCAGTTCTATATGATGCATTAAGGCACATTATATGAATCTTTTAAATTGTCAGTTTTAAATTTCTTTATTAATAAAAAAATACATTTCTATAATGCCTGTCCATGTGATGAGATTAAGCATTTTTGATGCTTTTCCATGCTTGTGTCTAGCGAAAAGTAGCGAAAATAAAGGGAAGTTAAACATGTTAAGAAAAAGAGTCTAGTATCAGAGGTAAAACATTTAAATATTATGTTTTCATTGTTCTTCCAGACGTTCTTCAAAAAGTACGAAATTCATCGAAAACTTTCTATAAAACACATCCATTACGTGCTAATACCATAAAGACATTTTTCTCTGGAATCTTCTAAAATCGTGGGTCCATAAATGTTGCCTTCAAATCCTTCTAAACTTTTCAAGCTGCAATATCTAAAATCCTACAGAAAAATTACCCCTGCCAATTGTGTAACTGCAAAAAGCTAGGAATATTTTGAAAAAAAAAAATCAGAGGGAAAAATTGCAAAATTGATTTTATAGAGAAACCTGATGCATATTCTGAAAATTCTGCGACAATTACGTTGGAAAATCTCTTACCATGAAAACGTTAAAAAGAAGGCATTTCTAATTAATTATACAGCTATTTTGATTTTGCTAAACACTGTTTCGTAAATTGTACTTTATGGCGTTGTACCTTGTTTATTTTATTCAAAATATTGTATAATAAGTAGCCAAAATGGAACTTTATAATATGACAGCGAAAAATAAAAATATTACATTTTAACGTTATTTTTTAAATTTAATTTCAATGTATTACCATTATTTTAATGAAATTTATCAATGCTACAATGTTTTAAAAAAATCATCGAAAAATTCCCAGATCACGAAATTAAAAAATTTTTATAGAAACTGATCTTAAAATCGCCAAAATGTTTGATAAGTTGCCAAATTTAGAACCGTTTAATAAAAGAATTCACATCCCGAAAAGCGAAAATTTATTTAAGAACTCTTTATTAAAAAATTAAATAATTTCGAAATGCTTATATTTCACTTCTTGCTCAGAAAGTCGAGTATCCTACTATTTGTATCAGAAACAGGAACAAATTATAACCCATTCAAAAGACAACCAGATTTATCAGTGAATCGCCAAAAATATACCTCAAAAACGCTAATTCACACTGAAATCGGCAGTCGTAAAAACAGATAGACACTTCAGATGATCAAAATTAAGGACCTTCTGCCGATTTTGGCCGAAATTAACGACTTTTAAGGACCAAAAACCTAAGGCCTATTGAGGACCGTACGAACCCTGAATCAACAATTGTCTTTCCTGTTAAATCCAGCTGTTTTTCTCCCCATTCTACCGATGTTAATTCTTGTGACCAGCAGTAAATAAACCGCAGGGCAGTCAGTTTTGAGCGCTCCAACCACGTGCCTTTTCGAATAGCTACTCGTTTATCGCACCCCTTTACACTACGCCGCTACTGCTTATCAGTTTTGATATACAGCGCCATATCGTGGCCATTAACGCATATTTTCTTAGAAGAAATGATTCCATGCTCTTGAAAATATGCCACTGCACGCTCTTCGGTGCAAATCCCAAATTGGAATCATTTTGCAGCGGAGTAAAATATATATATATACCAGTGGCATGCGGTAGGTTTTCATGCAGGGTGTGCAGAGACCAACAACAATAGTAATAATAAAACCATAAAAATGTACATTAAACACTTCTTTAACTTTTTATTATTCATTTGTGCACAAAATCCATACGTCTATCCATATTACTAACAAAATCATCAATTACATGATCATAAAACTCTGGTTTTGACTGTAATAAGTGTAACAATTCTTTTTCTATTGTTAGAGATAAATTGCTTAATCTATCCTGGCTCATTGTATTGCGTGCATAATTTTTTACTCTTTTCAATACTGAAAATTATCTCTATACCGAAGTAGTTGAAAATGAAATTGTACAAATTAAATGTGCCAATTTATTTACTTCGCTTAGGGCTTCTGTCAAATCATTCAGCATTATATGCTGAATAAGTTTCAATAAATTCCTTTCGTGGCATGACTCACTACGATAAAGAACGCATAATTCATTGGTTAGCTTTATAAAATCGAAATGTTTTGCATAAGCGTTCTTTAATGAATTAAGGCATTCATCCGGAAATTTACTCTGATAATTTCTAAAAAAACTAAAATTCAATAGTTCAAAAAATTGGAGCGAATTTAATTTTTTAAAACGGACGTCTAACAGACAATAAATAGTGTCCATTACTTCATAATATAAATTTTTAAAATGATGGTCTTGGTCTACACTTGAGTTTTGTAAATTTACACGACTTTTTTTTTAAATTTGGGGGACCCACTACAGAAATAGTCTCTTCATAAACTTCATCAAATGCAACAGAAGCTCGCATAGTTTGAATTGCATTTTTTACTTCTACGTTTTGACTAGAATATGCTATATTTAAGTTAGTTTTTTGTAAAATATCAAATAGAACATCAGTATAACTAAACACTTTGGCAAAAACATTTAGGAGAAAATTACCGTTAAATTCTTCAAAAAACATGTCATATAACTCTTTGCGATATTAATTGTATCGTTATCCCAGCCTTCTTGATTCTCAATAATATTTTCAAATAAAACAGATAGACCCTGCCTTTCGCTTTTTATGGTATTTACCAAACGCGATGAATAATTCCAACGTGTTGTAGCTAATTTTGGAAACTTTCTTTTAATAATTTCATTTAAAACATGATTTCTTTTTAAAGACACCGAAAAAAATGAGGCTATGCCAGAAATTGTTGCAAAAAATAATTTACAGTTTTTTATAAACAATACAGATTGCGACAGAACTAAATTAAGTACATGTGCGCAACAATGCACAAACATAGCTTCTGGAAAAATGTCTTACTTTTTTCTGCGTTCCATTCAACGCTTCTGCCATGACTGCCGCCCCATCGTACGTTTGAGCAATCAGTTTATTATCACACCCCCAACTCAAAATCGTTTCTTGTACAACATTACACAAAACTTCCGCTGAACGATCACCACTAACATCTTTAAAAAACAAAATTCTTTCCACTGGTGCCCTACAATTATTAACATATCGTAGCACAACCGATAATTGCGATTTGTGAGATATGTCAGATGTTTCATCCAGCATAATAGCAACGAATGGCGTTTCTTTTACCTCATTTCTAATTTCTGAAATTATAGTATTTTTTAATCGATGAAATAATATCATTTTGTATTCTATTAGAGGTTTCAGAAAATACAGATGCAGTTCTTAGATGGGTTGCTAACAGGTCATAATATTTACTAATTAAAGTTATTAATTCTATATAATTCCCCCGATTAAGGGAATTCGTATTCTCATTGTGTCCACGAAATGCATCTTCTTGTTTTGCTAAGTAACAAACTACATCTATTAATCGCTTGAGAATATTTCTATTTCTTGTTACTTTTTCATTGTGTTGAACAATCGATGAAGCCTTTTGTTGATCTAACATTAAATCTATCCTGGCGGTACCAAATGTTTTTAATAGTATTACGGCATTTATGTGAGATTGTATTTCTTCATGTTTCTCTGCAGCTTCGTGGAGATGATTTAAATCACTGTAGCCTTGTTTTGTCAAAATATTCTTATCCTTTTCAATTACAACAAAAAGTAAACATGGGCAACAGTACAACTTATTCAATTCACTTCAACCGGTTAACCATTTAAATTTTTCATACATAGATTTTTGAAAATGTCGTACACACTGTTGTCCTTTAAACTTAACGTTTTGCTCTAGAATAATATCCGGCATCGGTCTACTTAATTTAACTATTTCTTTTTTGTAGTAACGTCTTGTCTCGAAAATGGATTTTCCAATAAATCTTTAATTATTCAGACATCCGAGTTCTCCATTCTGAAGTGGGTTATTTATTATGAATATAAATTTAAAGAATACAATGAATAAAATATTTACATACGAGTATTCGAGGTATAACTATAAAAACAGCTAAACTTATGAGAATTGTACTGGCACTGAAGCAAAAATCATGTTTTGTGTTGTATGGTGTCATATCGGCGGCGAAAAAGCAACGCTTCGGCCTTCCACGAAAAACTTATATTTTCAGCAAACGCAGCACCACACGACGCCCGCTGCTGCGGTGCCTCGTCATCAGGATGCTCATTGGTGCCGACAAACTGAACGTCTATTCCACGTGCAGAGGATTTCACTACACGCTGGCACAATAGAACGAACTCTTTCTTGTTCGGTCAGTGGATTAAATTATATTTATTGTTTTTAACATTTGGAAATCATATATTCTGCGAAAAACATCTTGAAAATTTTTAAAAACAAAACCAGGGATATGGTGTTACAGATATAACTTATATACTGTCTGTAAGACACAATGAATGGTAAAATTTGGACTGTTCTGTTAAAATTCGTTTCTTTTTCGTCTAACAAAACAAACTTGTTTTTCAGCGAATTATTTCTATAAATATAATACATCACCGCAATTACTTTACCACACTATTAGTGCACAGTGCGTACACATCAAAACTTCCTATGTTCGTTTGCTTTTGAACGCGCTACGTGATGCAGCACCCAGTACCGCACGCACTGCTGGAATACAAGCAAGCAAATCAACATAATATTTGAATATATTATAAATAATATTTATTATATACCATATAAAGATAGGTGGACATAGGTGCAGAAAATTATTCTCTCATAATTTTGCCAGGATGTGCAGTGCACACCCTGCACATAGGGACCGCACGCCACTGCAAAAAAGAAGCAACTTAATGCATGTTAATTGAAGCGATTTTTAGTACTGCTTAATTAAGGTCGTGATATACGATAGAAACAGATTGTGTGTGTGAGTGCGTAATAATTCGTGATGTATGTATATAATATATCACGAATATATTTAATTTTTTCCTTCGTGATATATGTATAGATTATGCATCAGGGATATGATACTTGCAGTCGATGGGCATTGGAAAATGATGAAGCTTAGCAATCAGTCCGGGTGTGGTCGTTGCAAGTGCAAGGCAGCCGACACAGAAGAATTTCAGTTTAAAATCTGCACACCTTTATTCGATTAAAATGTAAGACCATTTTTTAGACGAAGATCACATATCCAATAATGATTGATTTAAATAGAAAAAATATTAAATACGCATGCACAAGACGCCACTAAAAAATCTCTTCATTTTAAATCAGTTTTAACAGTGCACACCCTGCACATATGGACCGCACGCCACTGATATATACATATTTCAAAACGCTAAAAACTAACTCTCGTAGTCAAGGATTACAGTTATTTGAGGTTAATGGCTCAGAACCTACCTTTTGGGGCTAATATCCGGTTTGGTGAAAATGGTCGACGGGATGATATTCAAAGTACCGATATGCCTTCGTTGAGGATTTTCTAACGAACACGGTTCGAAATAATGTAAGACGTGGAGAAAATCGGGAAGAACGCCCCCTCCCTCCTATTCTCCGAGATTTGTTCCCAGATCTAACGCCAATAATTTTCACTGATGTTACCGTCCGTCCGCATGGTTCTTCTTAAAACGGGGAAGAGATTCGAAGCCTCACTCCATATCGTGTGAGGTTTTGATATATAGGCTCACGCAATATGTTTCCCTGTGTCGGAGGCAGACACTTAGGGAATCGCTGAGTATTAAAATCAGTGTGAAATCGTGTAGTAAAATGGGAAAATATTTTTCGACAATTAGTTTCTTCTACCCTAAGACTAAAAGAATGCTTTCCATTTAAAATACACAAAAACAAATCAAACCTAGACTCTACGCAATTACAACAGAAGAGAAACACGCTAATGTGACAATCAAATTCGCTGAAACAACCTTGTATTTGGCGTACATATAGTAAAAACACTCAATCGATTTCGAGGGCAGTTACAGGTCCCTCCTCATCAAGAGAACAAAATATCTAGAAAGGGAAAGAAAGCTGAGTAAAGGCTTTTTATACTCTCGGGTAGAACCACGAACGAGGAGGCAACGCCATCTATCGGCAAAAATAATCCTTTTATACTCTCGGGTAGAACCACGCGAGGAGGGACCTGTAGCTGCCCTCGAAATCGATTGAGTTTTTTTTAGTAAATGTACGCCAAATACATGGTTGTTTCAGCGAAATTTGATCTACGCAATTAATTTTGGAAAGTAATTAATGTAATATAGGAAATACAAAGTGGATATAAGACAGATTATTAATTTTAAAGCATTTCTTTAAACCTCTCTAATAACTGTAATACCCGCTCGTCTAGTTTAAATTATCAAGAAGAAAACTTATGAGTAATGTATTTAGAGTAGTCTTTAATAATTTGGAGTCATAAAATTTAGCATGGGAGGAATATACCA
>KK113235.1:0-33127 GCA_000611955.2 Stegodyphus mimosarum
AATAGCGCTTTGAAGTGGCGCCACAGGCGCGCGTGATGTGCGTCTGCTCTGAAATTCTAATCACTTGCATATCTCACCTCCGCTAATGCACACGGGAAGTCGTAGAAATTTAACAATGATGTAGCATAAAATTCTCTTCCTTTTTCATTCTCTCTCTATCTTCTTTAAATTCAATAATTTATATCGACTGCTAACTGAACTCACTGATTACATTGTGCATATGCGAAGTCAAGGAAATACTGAAAACATTATGTTCTGTCTACTGTCTAATTTAAAATTGAAGATTGCAACTGGAATATTGAGTGAGAACTTTGACAATATTTCAGAAAATTTACTGTTGCTTCTGTTTTAAGGTATGGAATTCCAAATATAGTTTCGTTTAAGCGTATTATCATTATTATTATTATTTGACCTAAATATTGGCTTGGCTTGGTTTGGATAACCCAAAAATTCGCGTGTAGAAGATACCTAGCCAACATTTCACGCCACGAGTAAGAACATTGGGTCTCATGGCTGTCGAAGATAATGGGGGTTCCCTCTTTATTGCTTTCTTCAACTTTATTATATTATTTCTAGTTATGCTTGATAATTTTTTAAATAATTAAAGTAGCTTTATATAATTGAAAATTTTTCGATAAATGTCTCGTTGTTATGTTCTATATGTTATTTTCATTCCTGTTAAATCCTGTTAAGTAAAAAAGAAGTGATATCCGAAGCTATTTGATGTCATACAGAGCGTAATATGAAACATATATGCGGTATAAATAATGTAAAATGCTTGCAAATAAATTATTCAGTATACTTTATTTTTTACTTTTATATTGCAAAAATCTTTGTTTTCTAACTGGTAAAGAAGCAAACTCATTAATTGTTCTTCTAGAACACCTGATTGCAGCCGAAACACCCGATTTTTCCAGAATATTCGTGAAAACCCCCTTTTTCCGTCGTACTTTTTGGTAATCTTCGCCTAAAAGCCAGCCTTGCTTGTAGATCTGTTAGCAGGATTGACATAATTTAAATATTTCTCGATGCATTAGCCGGCATATTTTTTTAAAATTTTTCTGTTAATTAGAAGTAAATTTAATTGGATAAATAGGTCCTTGAGTTGAAATGTCACTAGCAAAGTTCGAATTTTTCAATATTTTAAAATAAAATCTCCTGTATAAAAATTCAATATATTTTTTCTCCTCACACGTAGACCCCTAAGTTCGGCCTCTCGGGATACTGCCCCGGTGTTAATTATGGCCCTGCTCGCAAGTGTGTGAACTTACTGAGCAGTTTTAAAATATATGATAGCGGCATGCATGAACATACGATACGAAATTTATCTAATAAACATATGATAATAAATATCTTAAACATGTAAACGAGTATGTTATTTCTGGAAAATTAGTTCAATTTTATAAAATGTGGAATACAAATATAGATTGCATTTCTAGAATAAACCAGAAATTTTTGTGACATACATCGAATTAATATAAATAAGTATTGTATTAGTGCTTACAAGAATGATAGTGGTTCAGAATAAAAATCGCAAGAGGGGAAATGCGTGTATTTCGCATTTGAGAATAGTACAGAAGTTTAGGTTATATTTTCCGCGTTTTGGCTGATGATATTGGACTTAATGGGAAAGAAATAATCTCACTGCCATTCGAAAGAATTTTGATTTATCAAATTTTTATTTTATTGCTTTAAAAGAATGCGATTTATCGAGAAAAGCATTCAATCGCATTAAATCGTTTCATCTAAAACAGCGGTTCTCAAACCAGAGGAGAATATCATAGTTTCAGGGGGGGTTGCGGTGAGCCTTTTATTTAGTTTTAGTTTCTAAGTATAAAAAATTACTTTTATTCAAGTTTTGGTATTTGCCAACATTTTCTGTGTTTTTTCTCGTTTAATTTATAAAGCACGTTAAAAAGTTATCTAAATCTAAGTAAATATATGTATGTATTTTTTAAATTTTAGAAAGGAGGGAGGAGCATGATCTTCTAGAATTGCTGAAAGGGGGCCATAGAGCAAAAAAGGTTGAGAACTGCAATTCTGAAGTGAATATTCACTTCGAATTACTGACGTGCGAACAATCATAATGCTTGTTCATTGTACCTTCTCTTATTTCCTTGAATTCTCCCTTGTTAATGACTTACCGTTTATATAATCTGTTTTAAGACATTTTTTTAATGTGTTTGAAAAAAAGCTAAGAGCAAAATTTTTGCCTCATGTGATCCCTCCCTCCCTCTTCTGCTGTCGCTGGAGATTCCCTTTCACTTTCAAATTCGGGATTGGTTAGTGGCTATCTTCTGGAAACAATGTTGTAACCATATTTATTTTATCGAAGCGTAACGCGGGCGAATAGTCTGTGTCTTCGAAGGTCATGCAACCCTTTTCTGGCTTGATTTTCCATGTTGCAAATGATAAGGCGTTATGATATCACATACTCGAAAAGACTGCTGGCCGCCCACTTGAGCTTTTCTCAATTATCGCTTGTCATTTAAATGGGAGCGGAAGTGGAGGGCTCTGGGAAAATTCTGTCCGAAGATGCAGAGAAGAAAAATATTTTACCATAGTAGCGTGTTGGTGAAATTTGTGTGCAAGATCGTGTTTTTTTGGGGGGGGGGCGGGTAGGAGGGATGTTAAGAGAGTAACTGCAATGCATATCTGATGCCAGACTGTGTAATTAAAGTGTTAGAATGTATCGCACAGAATGTAATTATCGCGTACTTGGGGAAACGCTGTTATGGATCGGTATGCAAGTGGTCGCTGTCCTTGTTTCTTCTTTACACAGTAACGTTCCCTCTTGGGCTTGTCCGATTTTTCATTTGCTGCAAAAATGCGCAGATGTGCTATTATCTTCTTTTAGTTATTTATTTTATTAAATTTTATATTTTCTTCCTCCTGTCAGTTAAAACTAGAAACGGGTGGACAAAATTGTATTTCTCAATATTATTACTCTCCATGTTCAGTTACTGTTAGAAATTTAATATTGTATTTTTGTCTTTATTTTCCTTTTATTGATTAGTTATTTCATTTATTTATTTATTTATTTATTGTAGAGTGAATCCGCGAACAGAAGCCTCGATTCCACTAGGAACCCTTGCATCTATATCACATCAATTTTTTTTTTAATTACGAATTCATTTATATTACTCATACAGTAAATCTCATCTCTAGAAAGCCGTTAAATGCATAATCATTTTGTATTTTTATTGGTCGTTGTTTAAGAATTTTAAAAAAAAACATCAAAAAATTTATCAAAAGTGCCCGCAAACGTCTGCTCATTATAATGGTAATATTTTTTTCACTGAAACAAATAATTTTAAAAGTCACTCCCATCCAAACAGTAACCTAATTAATTAAATTGTTATGTTATAATTAAATTATTATTGTTATGTTATAATGAATCTGAAAAATCATTCAGACATTAAAATAATTACCTTAAAACACAGTTGACATGTTTTCATAGAAAACAAAAATTATGAAAGCGTTAAAGTGAAATTTGCATTGTATTTAATTCCAAAAATGTGTTTTAATTAAGTAAATTATTATACATATTTCCATTCATTATATGGCAATTTTTATGAAGCATGGCTCGGTAGGTCATTTCAGTGGTTAAGACCGCTAAATGCAGGTAGTTCGTCTTGGGTTCAAACACAGAAGAATGGGTTGGCTGCGTGGTTAGTTTTCGTGGTTTTTCTCTTGTGTAGCATGAATACGAGTCTGTTTCCTTTCGAAAGACTGCCAAAACGGCATCTTTCCTTTCGCGAGCTTTGCCATATACCAATAGCGGAGCCGATAATTATTTATATTGCTTTTAATTAAGTTATTGTATCTTAACGGGAATCCAGGACCATGAATGTTCGTGTGCGGTACATGAACCTGATGGAATGGGTTAAAAAATGTCCATGTAAAATTTATGTATAATACATGTATCTGTATATCGATGCAGCACTATATTCCATAGTCTGCTTGTGACTTCAAATTAAAAGGAATAAAATAAAAAAAAGTGTTGGTATAGTCGAGTCCAAACCACGCGTAAAAATTTTCTTCTTTCTGTTTCTCCGTCAAGGAGACATTACAAAAAATTGCGTTCAGTTATTTTAAAACTTTATACACGTTATGCATTATAATCCGCTTCTATAACAGATGAAATTTGATATGAAGAAATAAAAGAAAATCGTACAGCATATAATGAAATACCAAAATATTCAAGATATTGAAAAATAGACCGCATAATCTTTTGCAGCATATTTGCTGTGAATATGCTGTGTATGGCTTGGAATCTTGTTTCTGTTTCACTTTTGTGTGTTTTTCATATTTTTAGAAACTCTTTTTGTTGAATATTTTATAGCCATAAAAATCGCAACCTGAATGTTTTCAGTTCACTTTCAAGATTCAGAGTTATTTTACTGTTAATACGCTTAATCGATTAAAAAAAAAAGACTTTGTATTGGAATTGATGAACTAAACTAATGATTTGTATTAAAAGCTCTGGAATGTTTTCTAATTCCGAACACACCACAAGACTGTCCGAACTACCCCAGACTATTCTTAACGTTTTGGTAGTGTATAAATATTGCTTACATATTATAAAATTATGTAATATATCTCAAAGTGTTGTGTGGATTCTGTTCCGCAGCAATGAAAGTTATCTGTAGAATTTTTTGTTTTAAGCAGGGCTAGTAAAAATTTTGCTTGCACCATGCGTATGCTTGTGACTCATTTGCTGATTTGTTTGTTCGCTGGCCTTCAGAAGCTTCTGCTTTAGAGATACTAAACTTCCGTTCACTTGAGGCAATTGTACGATTATCAGCAGATACAAAAATTTTTTTAATGACCGCAGTGTTCTCGATAAGGAGAAATTTATCCTCTGGTTTGTTTAATATTGAAGTTAAATGATAGTTCTTTGAAGATTTAAGTATCCAGCACTTAAAAATCATGATGGAACTGTTTACAAAGGCAAGATGAATAGAAAAGTGTGAAATATTTAAGAGAATGCTTAAGAAATGAGAAGTAAAAAAAAATGTAGTGCAGGCATATGAAAGAACTGGGATTGCAAAATGGTATTTATGAATAGTAACTGGATGTTGGCTTGGTTTCAAAGCGCGCAGTATATCCGCTGCTAGTGACGGTAAAAGTTGTCTCTATTTTGCTTTTAAAATTTGAGTGCAGTGCAATATCTCGCGGCGAAAACTTTCCTAAGATGACCATTGCTGAAAGTGCCTAGTATTTCTGAGAACATAAGTAATAATATCAAACATCACCCATGGTTATGTTTGTGAAAGCAACCACTTCTAGAGAAGGCCAGATTTATCTGGAACGAGTATCCCAAATAATGGGATGTCCTGATTATAGTCACTGTTAATTATGAAATCATTGTAGTTTGTTATGACAAAGAAGAAAAGTCGCTTTCATAAAAAGGAATTATAGACTTGTATTTTAACACTTCTATGATTTCCGAGACTATATAATAGTCCTATACAATATGTCTTTCTTTTACCGTATCAACCCTGTTTCGCTTCGGAAAAAGAATTGGCCTTGGAACTTCCTAACTTATGGAAGGTTGTGCAGATGCATATTATGATGTCATGTCTTTCTATCCTTTATGTTCCTCCTAGACATGAATCATCCTCAAAGTTTTCCTTTGCTAAGAAAGGATGTTGGCACTCTTTTGTATTTCAGAGATGATGCTTCTGTTTGCTGTTCTTTTGCGGTTTTTTTAACGTGTTTTTTAATTGCGAGTTATTTGCGTAATAAGGTGAGCTATTTAAGTGGTGGATATCCATATTCCTCCTCTTCGAAATGCTATGAGAGAGTAACCTATGAATAGTTGCTTTTCACCGATCCATACATTTGATAATGAATCAAATTTTCCTCATCATCACATGGTCTCTAAAGTGGAATAAAACAACAGATTTTTCTTCTCTCTTCCTGTACTGCTTAAATCTTGCAGGTTTACTCTTGCAAAGCTAATTACCGAAATTTAAGAGCAGTATATAGAAATTGTTTCCTGTGGAAGTACTTTTCTCTCTTACAGTTGCTAATGAAAAGAATGCCGCCACAATTCGTGAAATCGGTCAGTCAAAAAATGGGGAAGGTTGAAAACCGTATGAGATCACACATGTATTATCCATATGAGTACGTATGAACTGGAATCTTCTAAGATTCAGAATTCCGGTCAAGATTTTAGATTAGGATTCTTTCTCGGTATATTTAATGCTTAAATTTTAATGAAGGCAAAATTAAAATAACTTAAATTTGCGCAAAAGTTAATAGTTTATCACATAAATTATAAAATAATCGAGAAAGATGAAATTCCCGGGTTTTTTTTTGGGGGGGGGAGGCATTCGGGAAAAATTTAATATTCGCAAATTCTTAGAGATCTGCTAAAATTTGCGAAAATAAATCCTTGAAATTAACTTTGTATTTGAAAATGACTAAAAGAATCTTTCCCTGTCATTGTGGGTATAAAATCGATCCCTTCTGTTACGCAACTTGGCCAACATTCTAAATGATGAACTGGCTAAATGACTGATTGGCCATTCTCGACGAATACGTTAAATTGCAAGCGTCTAGCCATTTGAAAACATCATCATCATTTTGCAATCATCTTCTGTTACAAAATTTTCTTTCATCTTCAGCTTTCAGTTTATTTTTATCATTAGGGTTAATGAATAAAATTCTTCAAAAGTAATTTAACCTAATTGAAATATATAAAGCAGTGTTCATTCACTACAAACTTTTTTTACTTTCAAAAACCATTTTGCTACTTTTAGAAAGATATAAAAGTACAGTTTTGGCTACTACAAAATCTAATAGTTAATTGGCTCTTGAAAGTTTCTGAATTCTATCATGCAGCTTCAACTGGTATAAAATTTGGCCATCCCTCCTAAGCTTATAAAAGGCAGATAGTCCTTTGTCCTTTACCTTAATCAATTAAACTTATAAAAGACTGATTTTTTATATGAAATATTCCTTTTAAATCGGAAGAATATAAGTCAATATTTGTTGTTCAATATGGATATAAATTAGAACAACTTGTATCTATAGGCCTGGGTATTTATTTAATGTAACCTATGATTAAATAACTACCGGGGAAAGGAGTTTTAACAAAGCTAAAGTTAAGAAAAATTATTTAAGATCAACAGTGTCAAAAGAGCATCTTACTGATTGGTCAATGAAATCTGTAGAAAATGATATTGTGGTTACTTCAGATGTAAAAGATATCATTAAAAATTTTGTAGCAGCTAAAACTAGAGAAATAAAAGTGAAATGACTGGAATACTATATAAACTAGTCCAAAATGTTTTGTAACTTTTCTGAGATAGTTAAAATTTGTTGAAATGATTTATTTGTATATGTACATAACTTTGATGTAATATGCTAAATAAATAGAAATTTCTTGGAATTAACAACTCTTAAATTTACAAATTAATATATTTTATGGAGCATTGAAATGCAGCCTTGCATGCCTTGTATTCATAAAGCTGACCTTTGCGCCTATAGTGGTGTGATGACAGTGCCACGGGAGCGACATCAATAAAGTATCGTCATGATGTATGAATCTTTGTTCTACATGGATTTATCCATTTGTAGAGGCACAGAAGAGAATTAATGTTACCAGCTTGCATTCATCATCATTATGCAGGCTCAGCACCTGACAATCTGGTATGGGCCACCATTGAATATACATCCCAGTCACCTCCCACTGACATGTTACAGCCCATGACTGTGCCTTATCTTCGAAGCCTGCATGACGTCATCTTTCCACAAGATAATTCATGACCACATGCTGCTTCTGCTGTCGTGACCTTCCTTGATACAGAGGTTGTTTAACTGTTACACTGGCCATTATGTTCTCCAGATCTCTGAACACTCAGAATATTTAGTCATGGTCAGTCATTATGATTGATGAACTCAGATATAGAATTGAAGTCACTTGGGATGAAGTACCTGTACCTCATCCAATCTCAGTTTGATTTGATGTCCAACCAGAGTATAGTTGTTACTACTGTCATGCAGAAATGTTATTATGAAGAATATTTAAAGTGGGATTTAAATGTTGGATTAATAATTATTCATGAAATACATGATTTATTTTTTTCTGTACAGAGTCCAAGTCATGCCTCTACTCCTCCAATGGCCACGCCACCATATTATCCATATCCAGCTCCAACGTATGGTCCTCCTCACTTTCAGCCACAACCTCCTAGTCATTTGCAGCCAGCTCTTAATCCACAGAATCTTCATGGAATGTTGCAGCATCCTTCCCAATGCAATGGCCAGTCACCTCATGGTTAGTATAAGTTTATATTCATGTAATAAATTGTTTTTTGTTTACTCTTCAGTTACATTCTTTTCATCATTGCTTTATTCAGCATGAAACTTTGATTGATTTGAATTTTTAGCTTAAATAGTGTGTTGATATACAGAACATGTTTGCCAAATGCAGACTTGAAGAACATGATTTTGCATATACACATTATTTTAATTGTCTCCATATAATATGTTCATTGCGAGAATTTCAATTATAACATGGGATTCTGCAGAGTGTTAGCCACATTGTGCAATAGTCATGTTTAATGATTCACTTGGAAATTTATTCATTAAGGAAATCGGTATCACTCAGAATAGCAAAACCTGAAAGTTCTTCTAATTCTTAATTATGCTCCCGGACATTTGTGAAATCCTCACAGCAGTGCATCCAAATATTCCATCTACCAACACCACTTTCTTAATCCAACTAATGGATCAAGGAACCAAAAACATTCAGAGCCTGTTTATGTCAGTTATGTTTACATCACAGCAAATAAAACTCTAGTTAAAGGATTAACATGAGACACTACATAGAAATAATTAAACTCATATGGGAGGAAGTCAGTTTATCAACAATGAAGGCTTGCTGGCATTAGCTGTAGTCAGAAGTTCCATTCATTGAAAATGAAGCGAAAGAAGTGGTGCAGATTGCAAAAGTGGCAGGTGGTGATGGATTTTCAGATATGAAAGAAAAAGAGAAATTAAATAACTTAATTGAGAATGACAGTCATGAAATAACAAATGAAGAATTGGATAATCTTATAAATCTAGCCAATGATGAAAAGCAACCTCGCTCTGAGTGACTTTTTTTTTTGTTCCCCCGAATTAAGAAAGACCTGAAGGGGAAGCTATTCTCTCTCGAGACGAGGTCTCTGCACAGCCTTGCATTCGAAGACTTTCAGGGGACGTATGAATGATGGAAAAAACACTGGCAGCAGTGTGTTGATGCCCAAGTGTCATATTTCAAAGACTTTTATTTCACTGTACAAAAATATTTCATAAATTTTGTATTCTCAGACCAGTCTTAAAACTTTGTGAATGCACCCTGTAGCTAAGAATTCTAAATGATTTTTTAATATGTCATTTCCTGCATTTACTCAAAATCGGAGAATTTGAAAAACTTTCTTCATTCTTATGAGATTCAGCATTATCATAATTAACATTCATTTGCCCAGAATCAAGATGACCTAATGGAAATCTATTTTTCCCATAGATGATTTTTTGTTGTTTTGTTATAGGAATGAGTTTTTTGCCACTATCTTTAGCTTCATGAGCACTGGCAATATCAATAATGACTTGTTTGTGGCCAAAAATGTTATTTTTAAATTATATGCACATAATAAGGATTGCTTATTTAGAGAATTTGTGTTAGATTTTTCTCTGTTATGAAATGGCTCATTCAGTAATTGTATTAAAGCTTGATTGTTTGATTGGCATATACATCCTTTGGCAAATTATGCAATATTTATAGTGTACTCCATCCTTAATTTTAGAATAGCCAGCCAAAAGTCTTTAAATAATGTCTGCCAAATGATGAATTTGGAAATACATATTTTGTTGTTGGATCTCAAGTATTTTAAGACAATCCAGTTTCGTGTCCTTTATTAGTTAATTTATGATTTATTCAATTTCATATTTCATCCTCAAGAGAGATTTTCATTTCAGGTAAAGGGTTCATAGAGGTTTCTGTATTGAAATCAAAAGTGCTTGTAGGAATAGTTTTGTTGATAAGTTTCATTTTCAGCTTGTTGTTGAATCTTAGCATGCTTAGTATGTGATCAATCCCTTGTTTGCATTTCATATTATAATTCAACTTTGTGGCAGTTTTTAGTATAATTTCAGAAAAAATGTTGTCTCTTGTCAATCATTTTGAAATGAGTGAATCAGTCCAAATTTCTTGAGTATGTCACTCTGTCTCAGTTGATTGATCATAAGATAAATAAAAAGTGATGTTTAAAGAAAAGATAAAATGAATGTGCATGTTTTAACAAAATACCACCAGAAATTCAGAAATGTTGTAAAATGAATGGCAGGAAAGAAAGCTAAAAAAAATAGATAATACCTTTTAACTAAGAATGGCATAATGACATTTTCTTTTCAGCAGCACATGAGATGAGAGAAATGGAAGTATTCTTGAAGCAACAGGGCCAAGGGACCCAAATGCCCATTTCTTAATTTTTTTCTTTGAAGTGCTGTTTTGACAAATGAGATCTTGTGGAGCTTGGGGCTCGATTTAAAAATTAGCTGCAGAACCCTGTTTCGTCATGGTCCTCGAATACGTTTTAGATTTGGATGTGAATTTAGATAAAATTGATGCACTCAATCACTTTTCTTGGAGTGCTTTTTTAACAGATGTGAGTAGTAACTTTCTTACCTATATTCAACCATCTTCTGACATGCATTAGCTTGACTACTGAAGCTGTCATCCAATGTTTAGTGAATAATAGGCATAAGCATTAACAAAATAAGCATACATGATCTTTTCTAATAAGAGTAAAATCCAGATGGCAATTTAGACTTCCTTCAGTAATAAAATTAAAAAATAATCTCACCTTTAATATTTATAACTATTCTACACACAAAAACACTTGCATGTAGACCTTTTTTGAACATTAGAGGTGGAAGTAATAATTTCAAAATTTATATTTTCCATAAAGGATGACATAGCAGAGGTAAAGTCTTATAATTTGAAGGCATAAAAGTGCTACTCATGGATCCACCAGGAACAAGTATTAAAGAACAAATATCCCTTCTTGTAGTGGACTGACCATTTGTGTCGCATGCAACAGTATGAAAGAATGATGAAAACTGAAACTTTTGTTCAGTGGTATAAATTATGAAACATTTATGACATGTAAGGAGATCTGAAATTTGTTTTCTATTTCTTAGATGGATTTGGATACACAATTGTACTTTTTTCAGAAAGAAGAATATATATATATATTTAAAAATATTATGCTCTAAAAGGGATATATCCATCTCAAGGATACAGTTTCTGTCAGACCTTAATACATCTTTATAAAGTATACTTATCATGCATTCATGGTAGAGTACATTTGTTAAAAAATATTGTGAAACAAATATATAGAAATGGAAAGGATTTTCATTTTCTGAGGATAAATGTTTTTAAAAATTAGGGAAGTTAAAATTAAGAAAAGTAGTTTTGTTAGTCTTCAAATTAGTTAGCTAGTGAGGGATCCTGAATTTCAATCTATATTGAACAGAACTTAATCCAATGGGGATATGGAAGGCTTCTAGAAACATGGTGATAAGTTTCAATAAGAAAAAAGAGAAAATTGCAGAGAACTGTTTAGTAAGTTTCTGGAAGGGGGACCTGTAAAGCACTGTGAGTATAATATGCTGCTTAAGATTCTTTTTTTGGATTCCATATTTGATTTTGCTTCAGAGAACTTCGGATTCTTGATGCTTAAGTTGAAAAACACCAAAATGTGGGTTCTCAAAATGCTAAATCTACTACTTTTAGAATAGCAAAGCTAATCAACTAGAATTTTGTTTTAAGTATGACCGATTGTAATGTCTTCTAAAATAATGAAAGTTTATTGTAAGAGGAAAAAAAAATTACTATTGAACCGTTATTTTTATTAGTAAACAATGGCAGATAATAAAATTTTGTTACTGGATTTAAAACTCGCTGAAAAAAATGTTACAGATCTCAGTATTGAAAATTCCTATAGCAAACAATTTTGTTTAATGTTGTTTTCATGTAGTAGAAGTTCTTGCACAAACTATTTTCGAACATTTGGTTACATTTTCTTTCAGAGGCATCGCCACCACCAAATCAGCTTGTTTTGACACAAAAAGATGAAAAATTTCAGCGTCCTACATATAAGTTTCGTAGAAAAGCTGATAGTAGGAATAGAGACAAGTTAACATTACTGCCAAACCAATCAAACTCATTAATTAGTAAAAGAGGTATGTATGAAAAGTGGATATTTTTTTCATCCATTTTGTAGAAAGAGCTAAAAAATTTATATTGATGCTTTACTTATTATTTAAATTTTTGTGTTATTTAATATGGCCTATCGTATGAAACGTACTGCAAAATTACTGTATTCATCAATAATATAGCTTCATAGCTTTCACTTTGAGGTCACTTAAGAAAATAAGACCACTGAACACTGAAAAATCGGCCTGTATTCAGTGGGCCAGAGAATTGAACATTTTCATGTTTTTTCCCATAGGTAGCATGAATAGAATCAGTTTCCTTTAGAAAGTCCTCCATAAGAGCATCCCTCCCCTTAGACAGGTAATCTAATGTGCTTTGCCATAAACAACTGTTCCAGTCCAGTCCTTTCATTTTAATTTTAATCAGGTGAAACTAAAAATTAAACCTGTAATTGTATAATTATTAATTATTATTTTTTGTTGTAGTAATTTTCATTTGCACCAGACAGAAGAAAACGTAGTTTTGTAGTTCAATCCTAGTTCAATTTCTGTTATTGCAATTTATCTGCTCAACTTTTAAACTTATAACAAATTCCTTTTAGCAATTATACTGTGTTTTCAAAAATCTCGTAATTATTAAAATTTTGATTATTTTCTATAAGGAGGAAACTTTCAGAAAAGGAAATGGCTCTGTTAACTCTTCTTTGTGAAAAATGTAAAGGGAGGGCACTGTTATATGTTATGAAAGGTTTGCTGTCAGAAATAAATCAGCATAAAAGTAATTTCACAAGATTTTGACTTAATTTAGGAAAATAAATACGTATTACAGTTTTTATAAATTTTAAAAATCAGATATCAATTATTAAATGAATGGATGTTTTAAAAACTGTAAATCTGGAGATTTTTGATTACGAAAACATAGTTTTCTCCATTATAGTTTATATTTAAGACATTTTCTGGTTAAGTAAATTACAGTTATCTCCATTTAACCCCTTAAATCACGAGTTTTTTTCGGAAAAACTGGTAAAAAATTATCGAGTTTTTTTGGGGGGGACAGAAAATGAATATATAGGGATAGTATAAGTTATTTTTTGCAGTTTCACTGGTAAGAGGTGACTGAGGAGTAGGGGGTGGGGTAAAAGATATTAAAAAAAATATGTTATACAAACAAATTGTAAATGGTTTGATTATATGTTTGTTTTGAATTTCAAATTATTAAAATTAAATTAAATCAAATTGCCAAATTTTCAAGCATAAGAATGACTAAAAATTCAGTTTGGTATGATATACCATGAAGCATGGTACTGTACAAAGTCCAACATTGCAGTTCCTACCACAGTACCTTGTTTCTTTCCTTATCTTTTTACCAATATCATCTCTTTTACTGCAACAAACGGCGCAATTTCTACAGAGGGCCGCTTTCTTTTCTGTCGGGGGTACAAATTCGGGAAAGTGCCTTTCGGTTAGTCTCAAAGGCCCGGGTTGTTAACCAGGCCAACCTGCTCTTTTGGGTAAAACTTTTGAATGGTATTTATCAATTAATTCTTCAAGTGTAAAATTATAGTAAGTTTAATTATAATCTAGCCTATCTATTTTTACTGGAACGGACCTCAGACGGGCATTAGAAATAAAATAACAAGATGCAAGAGTGCGCATGTGAGACATGGGCATGTGCAAATTTGCCAGTACCTTTCGCCCGTGTCAAACATGGGCAAATGCATTAAGGTGTTAAAAATATTTTAAAACCAAATTTCTCAAGAACCAATTTGAAATAACTTACCTTTTTATAAAGGGAGTGAGGAGAAATGTTGCCACAATTGTGTAATACTAATGGGTTTTAAAACGACTAGTTTATTATGAGGGTTATATTTTTAGTAAGATCCATTTTATAATAATAATAATAAAAATTCAACAAAGTTTTTATTTTCTGAATTCTCCATTTTTTTGCATGAATTCCTTGTCTCTTAAAATTTATTATTAACACCCAATGAATATTTGGATAACCTCCACATGCAACTCTGCTATGATTTGATAACCAGTCGTTCATAGTCATTTTCACTTTGTGGAGACATTAGGTTATTTTGAAGCAGGAGAGATGAAAAATGAGCATCACCTTCGCCGGGAATTGAACCACGGACCTCTGGAATACGCACCCAGTGTGCTGACCACTACACCACAAAGCCATGAAAAGAAGGCAGGAGAAATACTTTATAACTTCGTCTATGGTTTTCATTGCTACATGCCATGTGCTCATATTTCCTGTATGTGTGAATTTGATTCTCAACTGTCTGTGCCAGTCATCAGTGATTGCAGATGCCCCATCAAGATTGCCTGGTATTCATCATAGATATTTTCCCTATCTTTCTTGAACAATCTCGTCCATTTTCAAACTTTAGTGTCATTTGCATACACTTCACATATGTGGCAGTGAGTGTGTGTGGCTTTCATGTTCCTTGCTGTTAAGAACCAAATTATTGACTCTTATTTTACAATAAGTAGACATTCAGTTTTCTGAAACATTTTAACCTTGCACTACAGAGTGTATAGAGTGATGCCTGGAATGCAGTTGGTGTCAGATTCTGTGCAAAGAATGCTGGGAGCCTGTGTATGAATTCATTTTCAAGTATACGTGTGATTTTAAATTGGTAGTCACCACTAGACCTTGCTTAAAAATAATCTATGTAGTTTCAATTATCAACGATTAATTCTTCCATATGATGGGGAAATTATAATTGGATTGGATTGGCATCATGTAAAAATAATGCTAAATTGCTTCCTTTGGAAATAGTTGGATGTTTAATAATTAAAATATACTACTAAAAAATTCACCATTTTTGCTTAATTATTATTTATTTATGTACTTATAAATGAATATATAAAATTTTGGAGACCCATAATCATATTGTGACATAAGATCATGTATGTCCAAATAATGGTTTTACTAAATTTTATGCACACATCTTATATTTCTTAATTTTTTTAAGTATCTACCATTATCTAACTATCTGCTTATCTACCAGCAGATAATAGAAATTTGTAAAGACTGCACTCATAATTTGTTCTGAGCTCTATTTTAATGAATAAATATGTTTGCTCCAAGGGTTTTATGAATTTCCACATATTTACTTTTTTCCTGCATTTACATTCCTTTGCTTAGTCAGGAAGCTTATGTGATTTGCTTTAATTAAAATAATCCTATCCATTATCACATTCATGAACTCAAGTATTAATTTCACAAGTAGATAATGAACTAACTGCATTGTGCATTTCCTTCATTTCCATAAATATCCTGCACATGATAAATAGCATGTAAAGTATTTTCAGGAGGTTCTAAATTAAAAATTAAGTTAATTCTGATGACTTAAAATCTGGTTTTTCTTATTTTAAAACATTAAACCTTTTTATATAGTTTAAGTGAATAATTTCAATGCATATTTTTATTTGAGAGTTTTATTATTTTATAATATATTTGTGTAACTAAAGGGAAAAAAAATTCTTATAATTTTAGTGCTGATTTTTCTTTGAATTTTATTATTTTATAATTATTGTTTTTGTTAAACTAGAGAAAAGAAAATATAAAGATAAATATGATGATTCTTATCGGGTTAATGGAAGCTCAGCATCTGGCAGCAATGCTTCTGAAGGTAATCTATTTTGTGTTAATATTTCTTTCTCGTTCTGAAGTCTCTACTCAATTTACATAGTGTGTATTGTGTTTTACCATATAAATTTTTTTTTATTGTCTTGATTTAAGGCTAGTGTAATTAGTATATGCATTAGTAAATGTTTTGCATTCAAATGAGAGTACAATACAGATGATCCTCTAAATATGTAAAAAGCTCGAAACACCTTCCCTTGCATTCCAAATTTAGCTCTGAATGATTATTGTCTGTTATTTAAATTGAAATCTGAACTTTAGTGAAAGAAACTGAGTAATGATGATGGTTTGAAAAGAGTAGTTGCAAAATATTTTGTAAGCAAATCTTCAGATTGCTTTTTTTAGGGCATAGAGTTAGAGCGTTATATAGCTATATAGTAAATGATGTGAAAAATGTATCAAGGCACAGAAAAATCATATTAAAAAATGAACTATTAAAATTTTCTGTCTCCTTTCTCTCTCTCTCTTTTTTTGAGGGGGGAGGGGTATAATTTTGGTTCTGTATATGTGGGGGTTAGGACTCGAACATCCTGAACAATTCCAAATCAGGTATATATTCCCCTCCCCTCAAAAACTTAAAGAATTAATAATCTAATCAAATTTGCTAAAACAACCTTGTATTTGGCGTACATTCACTAAAAAAAAAAACACTCAATCGATTTCGAGGGCAGCTACTGGTCCCTCCTCATCAGGAGAACAAAATACAAGAAAGGGAAAGAAAGCTGAGTAACAGCTTTTTTTTTTTTTTTTTTTTGAATGTACCCAAAAAATTTGATTGTCACATTGGCGTGTTTCTCTTCTATTGTAATTAATAATCCAAAAAGCTTATCAGTAAGATAGAGTCAGTTAAACTATACATCTGTTTATATGTTGCATTTTTCAAAGAAATCATAAAGAAGTGCATGTCATTCATCTGATTATGTTTTTAAGCTTAGATTGTCTGTTTACATGTGAAATATCTATCAGTATCTGCAGTCATAATTGCCCTTAAGTTATAAAACATGGAATATATAACATGCATTATTAGCATTAGAGATTAAAAATAAAAGAAGTTTTGTAATAAATAAGGTATTTAGAAAATTAAAGCTATGTATCAAGGAATTCAATTCTTTAGTTGGCCTGACTTTTCTTTTGCATTGTTTTAGCATAACTAAAGGCACAAATTATCGTTACTTTAGATTTGCATTAAACTGTTTTAACATATTACATAAATGATAAGATAGGTGGTGAAAATTTAATTGAAAGAGAGCTTTAAAAAAAATCATGCTTTACTGCAACGTATAAATTTATATAACTGATGAATTGTGTTACATACAATTAAAGTGTATTTGCGTATGGGTTTCTATTATTATTCATTTATATTCTTTTTACAGTAATAAATGATTAAATGAACTAAAATCTTGATGCATTTCAATTGCTGTAAATACCCCAAAATTTTTTAGTGTATTTATTGAAAAAAATCCAAGTATAAGTGAAATTATGCAATTCAAATATGCATAATTTATGAATCAACTTTTTTTAAACCTTTTTTGTGATGTATGTGGGGCAACTGATTTTTAGTGACCTGCAGAGGAAAATTATAAAATCTTTATAATGTTATGAGTTTTTTCTTCTGGAATGTAAAATTTTTAAATCCGTTAATAGACATTTGTGTTACTGTTAGTTAAATATTTGTGTGAATTCAAGTTTTTTTTTTTTAAATTTATAGATGAAGAAGTAACATGGATTTTCACCGAATACCTATCTAATCTGAAACCACCAGTAGTAAGTACCATGAGTAAAATCGTAAAATGTGTTTGTATCTTAAATACTTGAATTACATGATGCAATGATTTTTATTCTTACAAAAAAAGCAAGATGTGATTAACCTTTTATATTGTAGGTGAGTGAATTATCCCCATATAGTGTTATGGTATGTTGGAAACCTCCCATTTTATCTGCTGTTGAAATAGAGCCTGCACTATGTTCAAGCATTCAGCAGAGTGAAATAATGTATGAAGTAATGCTTTGTGAAAAGGGTAAAGAAGGTCGCTATAAATCTGTTTATAGGTGAGTTCCAGATTTCCATGTCCTTTACATGTCATTAACTCTGTACTTTTGTATATATAATTCAAATGTTCTTCCATTTCATTTAACTTGATTTGTACTCAGCAAATATAGCAAATAATGAAATTACAGTCTTAGATATATAAACATTCGTGTAAAAGTAAGTGGAACTGTATTCATAGTATAATAATTTTTTTAATTTTAAGGAAATTTTATGGAGTAAATGTTTAAAATCCCAAATGATGAGAATCAGATTTAAAAGCAGCTGTTTAACTTTGCAAAAATATTTCTTTTCTGCTTTACAAAATAAATGCTGTAAGTCTCTCTTTCTCTCTCTCTCTTTTTTTTAAAGTCCATAGAGTCTTTGTCCCTGAAGGACTATTGTTTTTGCTTTGCAATTTTGTGTTGGAAACATTAAATGTCAGTTCACTGTTAAAACTGTTGCCACCAAATATTGCTGCCCTGTATTATATTTAAAGAAATTAAATAGTGGAGAATGTGAATAAATATATGTATGTTTCTCGCATTGTGGTAAAACGATGATACCTAGAGCCATCGAATTTTGAATGATGTAATCTTGCTGCAAATATGGGCATGTGAGAAATAATTTTTCAGAAATAAATGGTGATAGTTTCATGGTGAAATTTATGCAGAAAATTATCATTGTGACAGAAAAACAGGTGATTATTTTCAGTCATACAGTGCCATAGGATGTGATGATGTGTTTCAGATGTTCTCATCTTTATTTCTCTTTTGTCTCAATTTCATATAATAGGTAATAAATATCATGAGTATCCTTAGTGAGAAATTTTTCGTATTGAGAAAAGATATCCAATCCATTGGTGATTCAGCATATTAATTGACTTTTACAAGGCCTTTGAGAGATATAATTTGAGCAAAATATAACAGAAAAATGTTAATATACTTTCATTTTTAAAAGGTGTTAAATGCTTATACAAATTTTATTAATTGGTATAAAATATACTGTTCATCAGAAAATATCCTTGAATAATAGAAAGATTCCAGTTAGATATTTGAATTGCAACAGAAATACTATATAATAAGAGAAAAATAAAAATATATTATTCTGTATGATCGATTGGTTAAATAAATATAATGCTATCTTAATGTATTTAATTTTATAGTTACGTTTATAGCTATTTAGGGTATTATTTGAATAATTAACTTTTGAAATTTTAACTTTTAAAATGTGGATAAGAGCTGTCTTAAATTTTAAATGCACTGTAATTTTCTGAAGCTGTTCGAGTTCTGTTATGAATTTTAAATTTAATTTTAGTGGTCTGGATCATCATTGCAATATAACATCTCTGAAACCAGCTACTGAGTATTATGTTTGGTAAGTTTTTTTTTTTACTGAGGTAAAAAATTTTTAATTTCTCAACTGTAAATTATGAAAGATGACAAATTTGCACTTAATCATAGCCTTACTTTTAAACAGTTACATAAAAATCTGAATATATCTCATTAATTCATATCTGCATTTTGCCAAGAATAAAAATCTTATTGCTAATCTGAAGGAAATACACACCTTGGCCAATGAATTAGAAACCTTTGAGATTTTCATTTGAATGTGTGCTAGGGATGAAGTATGCAATTTTTTTATGACAGTTGGTTACACGTGGTTAAAATGCTAGTGTTAGAGTGCTTTTCATGATGAATGAAGCAAAATGGAAAAAACGACAGATCTTTCACCATTTGAAAAAGGGCTTATTATTGGTGCTGTTTAGCAGTGTCCTTGATTTCAAAGATAGCAAAACTCACTGGGCTCTCAAAAGCAGCCATATCAAAGGTTTTCGGAAGCTGGAATCAGAACCCACAGTCCTTCTCTGGAAGACGTAACTGCAGTTCGAGCATGGTTTTCCAAGAGAGTGATCGTTGTCCTCTCCGAAGAATTGAACAAGAACTCGTGCTTCAACTGACATGGATCTGTCAATCACGGCTCTTCCCAACTGATTTCAGCTCAAACCATGTGCAGAAAGTTGCAGAGGATAGGAATGCTAGTCAGGTGCCTGTGAGAAAATCACTCATTTCTGCCTGACATGCAAGAACTTGTTTGAAGTGGTATCTGTACCAAGACACTGAACATCTGAAGATTGAAAACAGGTAATGTGGTTGGATGAATCATGCTACACCTTATTTTGCACTGATGAAAGATGTCAAATTTGGGGAGAACCCCATGAAGCCATGAATCCATCTTGCCTTACTCGTACTGTGCAATGGTCTGGTGGGAGTCTTGTAATATGGGATATGATCTGCTGGCATGGAAGTGATGTCCTGGTATTCCTTGAGGGTAAACAAGCCAAGAGATATTTAAATATACTGGCAGATCAAGTGAATCCTGCAATGTTGCATTTTTACTCTGATGGTGACGAATACTTCATGAACAATAATGCAACTGTACATCGGGCCAGAAGTAAGATTGGTTCACGGAACATCAGTCTGACTTCCAAAACCTTCCGTGGCCACCGCATAACCCGGATCTTAACCCCATAGAAAATGTGTGGGATATGGTGGAAAGACGCATCTGACAGCACTCTCCTCTTTGATGTAATTTACAAGATATTAACAGCTGCATAACCAATGCATAGTATTCTCTGCACATAAATGAAGAAGCACTCCTGAAGCATGTAGATTCGATGCCCAAACGAATCAGAAAAAAATAATGATCTTGGGTTTCTGATTCATTGGCCAGTGTGTGTACTGTAACAGTGTACAGTGTGTACACTGTTACTTTTTTACTGTTGTACAGTGTGTAAACTGTTGTAGCAAGAATTTCTTTCTTTCATTTAATTGGTTGGCTTCTTAATATTTTATAGCTTTTAGAACCTATAATAGCATAGAACCTATAATAGCAATTGTATGAAGCATATAAAACATACACAAATTATTTGATTAACCTCTTGGCATACAAATAAAATATGCATCTAAAGAATACTATTCGACACTCATGTGCAAGCTTAGAAACAGAACATTTTTTTAAAAAATTTACATTCCTATGTAACAATAATAATATAGTGCATGGTCAAATTTGCTGAAACAACCATGTATTTGGCGTACATTTACTAAAAACACTCAATTGATTTCGAGGGCAGCTACAGGTCCCTCCTCATCAGGAGAACGAAATATTTAGAAAGGGAAAGAAACCTCAGTAACGGCTTTTTATACTCTCGGGTAGAACCATGCATGAGGAGGCAATGCCATCTATCGGCAAAAATAATCATCAAGAATTATGTTAATAGAATTTTAAAAGCACTAGGAAGGACTTCATTAGACTTAAAATCGTTCACTAAACTTGCTAAATCTTTGTGAATATGAAAAGCCTCAAGAAAATTCAATTTACCAATGGAAGAAGCTTTTTGGATAATTTTTGCAGATCCAAAGTCAAAATTATGATTAAATTTCCAACTGTGATACGCTATTGAAGACTTGTTAATTTCGCCCTTTCGGACATAAGATTCATGTTCCTTGATACGAAACTTTAACGCTCTTTTTGTTTGGCCAATATATCTCAAGCCACACTGACACGAGATGCTATAAATTCCCCAAGAATTAAAGTCAGAAACAGAATCTTTTAGAGTCGAACCGTGAATTTTATTGATAGGGGAGACACCGAGCTGAAAATTGAATTTGTGGAGAATCCGTGCAACCTTATAACTAAAAGAAGGATAAAATGGAAGCACGACAAAGTCATTAATATTATTTCTAACAGTGGAATGTCTTCTTTGATAGGAATATGAAAACTTTTTAACAGCTTTATCAATGATCACGGGAGAAAATCCTCGGTCAATAGCAACTGCTTTTAAATAATTAATTTCATTGGTAAGCAAGGATTCTGTGGCACAAACTTACCAATGAACCAATCCTTGCTTACCTTGCTTCCAAACTTACCAAGCCTTGCTTACCAATAAACTTAAATTATTTAAAAGCAGTTGCTATTGACCGAGGATTTTTTCCCGTGATCATTGATAAAGCTGTTAAAAAGTTTTCATATTCCTATCAAAGAAGACATTCCACTGTTAGAAATAATATTAATGACTTTGTCGTGCTTCCATTTTATCCTTCTTTTAGTTATAAGGTTGCACGAATTCTCCACAAATTCAATTTTCAGCTCAGTTTCTCCCCTATCAATAAAATTCACGGTTCGACTCTAAAAGATTCTGTTTCTGACTTTAATTCTTGGGGAATTTATAGCATATCGTGTCAGTGTGGCTTGAGATATATTGGCCAAACAAAAAGAGCGTTAAAGTTTCGTATCAAGGAACATGAATCTTATGTCCGAAAGGGCGAAATTAACAAGTCTTCAATAGCGTATCATAGTTGGAAATTTAATCATAATTTTGACTTTGGATCTGCAGAAATTATCCAAAAAGCTTCTTCCGTTGGTAAATTGGATTTTCTTGAGGCTTTTCATATTCACAAAGATTTAGCAAGTTTAGTGAACGATTTTAAGACTAATCCAGTCATCCTAGCGCTTTTAAAATTCTATTAACATAATTCTTGATGATTATTTTTGCCGATAGATGGCGTTGCCTCCTCGTGCAGGGTTCTACCCGAGAGTATAAAAAGCCGTTACTGAGGTTTCTTTCCCTTTCTAAATATTCGTTCTCCTGATGAGGAGAGACCTGTAGCTGCCCTCGAAATCAATTGAGTGTTTTTAGTAACTGTACGCCAAATACAAGGTTGTTTCAGCGAATTTGATTGTCACATTGGCGTGTTTCTCTTCTATTGTAATAGTGCATGGTGTTCGTCGAAGACAGTTCTTGATGTCTCGGAGATGTCAAAAGTTTACAATGGCACATGAGATCAGTAATGTCTCCGAGATGTCATTGTATGTTAAGGGGTTAAAAAATTTCTTAACATTTAAATTTTTTTACTGTTGATTATAAATGTTGTTATTAATACCCATTATTTGTTAAATTTAATATTTCATCACTCTAAAATGATTATAAAATTTTGATGTGAAATTATATGAATATATGCAGACTTACTCATTATAAAAGAGTACTTTTAATTTAGTTAATGATGTATCAAATTTTTCTTTTGTGCAGTGTCCAAGCATCACTTGATGATATTCGAGGAAGTAGTGTCAAAGGTAGGAATATGTTCCCCCTCCCCGTGAAGTTATTTATTTTATCAATTATCTAACTGCAAAGAAAAAATTAAGGAATCAAAAAGTTCCATTTTCGATTAGATTTTGCTCATTAGAGTAGTTTTATTTCTAAGCTAAATAATCATCAAATGATATAGAATTTATCATACAGCTATGTTATTTACTAAAGTATTTTTCATAGGTGCAATATTTAAAACACCACCAGCAGAGCCAGAAGCACCTCAACCTCCAAGACTTAGTGCCAGAACAAAAAATAGCCTGACTTTGAAGTGGAATGTAAGTCTGTAATCCTTTTTTAAAATTTTGTTTGTTAGTTCTAATTGTTTCAGTTAAATGAATATTTCAATTGAAATGAATTCTAGTTGTTTCAATCAGATGAATGTTTTAATGAAGTACACTAAAATGTATATTTTATTGATATTGCTTTCTGCTTTTGGTAAATTAGTGATCAGAATCCAAGTTTCTTTTGTTTTTGTAAAAACATTTTGTTTTACAAATAAAATTTTGTAATAGTAAAATGTTGAGTCATGCGACAAAATTTAAATGGTTCTTAGTCTGTCATCTACCAAAGAAGCACACAGAATTAAAATTGAAAGGCATGCAAAATGAATGTTGTTTTTTTTCTTTATAAACTGTCATTAGTCCAAAACTGAGTTTTGTAATATTGTAATAATTGAAAGGGTGATAACTCTGCTAATATGATTATTTATGCTGCATTTTTAGTGCATTGTTCTTTATTTTTTCAGTCTCCCAGTGATTCAAGTCCAAAAATAAAAAACTATGTACTGGAATTTGATGAGTTGAGTCAAGAGGTATTTATTCTACTTTTACATGTTTAAATGCCATTACTCCGAATTTTTATCAAATAAAAGTATTTATTGGAATTTGTAGATTTTCTTAGCTGTGATCATTAGAAATACACATTTTAGAACTGGTTATTTTTGACTGATCAGGATTTTAGTTTAGCTAAACATTTTATCTGTTAGGATCTTCCTGTTATAATTGGTAAATAGCTGTTGTGGGCTAAAAGCTTTCTTTCTTTAAGGCAATCATTTACAGTAATAAAATTGAAGGAAGGAAACAAAATGACTAATTTCTCTTAAATATGGAAGTATTTTACATCCATTTAATATCTAAATATCCCCAATTTTAAAACTAAATTCAAGCAGTAAATGGCATGATTAACAGAAAAGTAGATTGCAGTGCTTTGTTAAATAAAAAAAAAATTATTTTTATTTTATAGATAGCAAACATCATTGAGATGTAATAGTATGAAAAAGAAACTGATGTGGATACCACATGACTTCCTTGTACAGCCTATTAAATTATCCACAATTTTTGGCTGCATTTCATATAAACTTATTTCCTCAAATTTCATTAGAGAGCTATTTCTCATTCAAATAATTCAGTTCTTGCTTCGCAGCAAGGGAAAAATACATAAAATCTCAAAACATCTTCATTAAAAATTGTAGAATCCAGAAGAACATAAAACACCAAATACAGTTAAAAAACACGTTTTACAATTAAAATTACAAACTGACATAATTCACTATTCTGCTAAGAGTTTCAAATTTGAACAATTAGCAGCTTAGTTAGACTTGGTGCCACATAAACAACTTTTAAACTGTTGCTAATTCTACAGCTATTGCATGCAGATTAACTAAAGGCATAGAAACTTTAACCAGAGCATAAGAACAACATAATTCAATCACTATGCCATATACAAAGTTTCAATGTTCTGAGGCTACTAGTTTTTAAGTTATGCGAGATAAATACATATGTACAGACATCACGTAAAAATCTCTTCTGAACCCATTTTACAATGTTTTGGGAAAATTCAAGTGATGTAAAGGGCCATATATGCCATCTGTTCATATTCAGTATAACTTCACCAATGAAATCTTGAGACATTGACACCTATCCATCTTGTAGCACTTATTGCAGCTACATTGTTATGCTGGTAACTGTCAATATACTGTCAGGCATCATTTCAGAGCACTTAAGTCTGGAGACCATTGTAGCCAATCCATGTTATGAAATGCTCAGCAACAGCCACTATATAACAAAGTGTAATATTATCATCCAAAAAGAGGAAATCAGATCCCACATCTCGTTGGAAAAGATACGAATGGGGAAGGAGAACTTTAGTATAATAGTGATCACCAGTGATTTAACTTAACTGGAAGATACGGAGCTGTGTTGTCACTAAATGTAATATCTTCCTAATCAAGAAATTTACTAGCTCCAAACCAGTACCTTTTAGCAATGTTGAAAAGGTGATCAGGTATATCCTCTCTCTCTCTGCAGGTGCTTAGGTATCTCAAATGATATCATTATTGAAAATGAATATGTTCTCATAAAAAGCATGAAATCTATATAGCTAAACTTCCAAGACCTTGTGTTACTGGCACCATCGAAAATGGCATCTGTGATAGATGATGTGATGTCAGTGATACGGTTAATTGCTGAGGAAACAAACCACTTGTGAGCAGTCTCCTGGCCACAGTAAATCAAGAAATTGGCATATAGCAGAACAGTACATTTGCATGTTTTATGGTTTCACTTAATTTCTACTTTAGATGTGTCTTCTGTTGCTATGGGCGGTTGAATAACCACTAGTAAACCTTTCATCAGCTGTTTTGGTAATTAATAATGCTGTTCAAACATGTGACACAGTGCTGGTGCAGTCTTGAACTCTTCAGTTACACTTTGACCTTCTTCCATTTAAGCAGTGCCTCAGCTTTGGGTAAAGTCATTTATATGTTTTTAGGGATACTATCAGCTGCATATTTCACCTTGTGACAACCACTCAGCATTCTTTAAAACAATGTGTACTTACTGTAAAATAGCATCGACTGAAAATGCTGAGTATACCTCTATCATGCATTTTACTATTTTCACATGCCTCGATTACATCATACTGTGAATATGAGTGTGCTGTATCATACTGGACTTGAGGCAGTCCCCTGACCAGTCTTTTGATCTGTTCTGCCATGCTTGTTCCTTGTGAATTTCTCTAATTTCCTCTTAATTTTTGCGTGTTATTGTGATCTATGCTAATTAAAAAATGTTAGTTTGACTGTAGTACATCCACAATTATTCTTTTGGTTTCAACATTTTATTTTTTGCAGAAAATTAAGGTGACTGCTTTGGTGTATAGATGTTGGGGGTGGGACTCTTAAGGGGTTTTATCATTTCTGTAATTCAGTGTTTGTGGCAGTTGATAATATGGCAGAATAGTAGCTGGAGGAGGAGAAACATTTTGCCTTGTCGTTGGATACAAGTGTTGCAAAATCTGAAAGTAAGTGAAATGCTGTGACTTTTCTCTCCATCTTCTGGGCAAATTAGATGGTAATATGTTTATAAACAACTTAACGTCTTCAGCAGAGGGGTAACATTCAGTCTGAGTACTTGGACAATGTACTTGTAAATCATCATACTGTGAGGATCTGGGGAAACGAAAACTTCCAGCATGTGATTGAACATGAGGGAATTAGTGCAAAATGAGCATATTTGTGGGTTCAAGAGAAAAAACTATATTGATTATTTTTCTTCTTAGAATTCACTATCACTGGAATTGCCTGAATGAATATGTTATCTGTTTTATAGTCTTTTGGTGGGAGATCGCATTTTAAATGTGATCTTTCAATACATAGGATAACATCTTTCTCATTTCTTAACACAAGAAAATACCTTGACAAATTCATTTCTCAGCAGTGGCATGGATACTGAACTGCGATGGTATGGACTCATTATCAGTGAAGAGCAACTGAAACAAAAAACTTAAGGACGAAGATCAGAGACCATTACATATTGCATAATAGATGGATGAAACTATATTGATATATTCGATTTGGATTACTTGTGGCATTCATTGCACTTGTGGGAATAATTAATTGATTTGATGCATGAAAAACTTTTTTTAATTATTTATTCTCTCTGTTTCTCTGTATGTGTTTTGCGAGTTAATGGTAGATGTTGATTAAAAAAATTTTTACTTCTGTAAGATTATTTGTAGTCTCCTTATGTGAAACATTTATAGTGATTATTTGAATGATTGTAGCCTGAGGGTAATTTAATTTTTTTTACATCAGTTTTTTGTAAATTTATATCTAATATGTTTTTCTTGCCCTCTGTTTTCAGGGTTACAGTAGAAATAGTTTTGTTCCTGTATATACTGGACCTTTAAAGCAGTATAAAGTCACAAAGCTATCACCTGCTACAGGGTATAAATTCCGGTTAGCTGTTGTGAATGACAAAGGGAAAAGGTCTGATGATATTTCAATATGTGTTATTTTTAAGTGATATCTTTTCTTGTATGTTTTTAAATTATGAATATATAAAAGCCATGCAGTAGTGTTTTATATTAATAATTATTAATTATTTTTTATATAATTCCTTTTTTAAAAATAACTCTATAGAAATTGTGTAGCACCTCTGTGTTTGTTGAGAAAAAAGGAGCATTCATTAAAAAATATTCGTATTTTCTCCATATTATTCCAGATGTTGTGCATATTATATTTCCAAGCTTGGGTTATCAGATATGAAGATCTAGCTTTTTTGCACAGTGCAAATCTGAAATGAAGAAGGCTTTAATATTATTATAATTCTGCAGTATTATTTTGAGTTGATAGTTTTGCACAAAGAAATAAATCATTTCCTGTTATCAGCCTTTAGAAAGGCCACATTCGAAGAACTGAGAGGAATTGAAACTTAAACTTCAGATAGTAATCTTACTGTATCTTACACATTATCCAAGCTTGATGCACATGTATAGTATATTACTTGCAAGGAATAAATGTGTTACACTTATGTCTTCTAATTTTTTGTTGTGTAATAATGTTTTTATGTACTTAGCTAACATTTGTTTTTATATCTGTATTCACAGTATTTTAAATTTGTGAAGATGTGTATGATTAGATTATTTACATATTTGCAGCAGCAAAATCATTTATAAATAATTGCTTATTTGAAGTACATATATTATTGATGATTATTTTGCAGCACATATAGTGAAACCTGCTGTTATTTCACAAGTGGAAATGTTCCTAGTCAACCTTCACCTCCTGTCTTGAAGCAGGCATTTATCAATAGGCTGCATCTAGAATGGGAAAAGAGGCCATTTGATGATGATTTTAGTTTGCAAATAGAGGATGAAAATATGGTAATTATTGCCACTTCCTTTTTTATGTGTAATAAATTAGGTTTTTATTATCTGCTTTTTTAAATAATTCTTAGGTAAATACAGTAGAAATTATTTGTAATTTTGTTTGGAATCATATATATGCTTTTATTGTAATAGTTAAAATATCTTCGTTTACAGAGGCATGGTTTCTTGACAGCATATAGTGGTAGAGAGACGCAGTTTGTCTGTTGTGGTTTGAAGGGCAATACAGAATATAAATTTAGGGTTTGTATAACACTGTATTCTTTCTAAAGCATAAATTTTATGTCTATACATTCCTTTTCCAGAAGTTAGAGTATTTTTCATCCAATCCCTCCCCCGCTCAAATTTGACTTAGAACTCAAAAAACGAAGTTAAAATTTTCATAAAACTCTGAAAATGAAGTTAAAATTTGCAGATAACTTCAAAACTTGACCTTTAAAAAAAAAGTACTAAAAATCAATCCAAATTATATGTGATGAATATATTTTCTGATAAACTGTGGAGCTATATTAGAATTATGATGTTTTATGTTTATTATTAGACAGTCTGAGGCTGGTTAACACAAACTGGACCCCTAAGTACTGCTTTTCCTATTTTAATGAGAGAACAGGTTAAAAATTATAGGAGGATTCGAGGGTCGAAGACATTCGGGATTGAGTTAATATAAGTTCTTATAAGACTTAAGTTAATATAAGACTTTATATAAGTTCTGATTATACTGATTAAGAAAAGGAAGCTCATTTTAGATGCCATGCCCTGTATCCCTTAAGTTGCAGCTGCATTAACTTGGAGATTAAAAAATGCTTTAAGATCAATGATTAGGAAGATAAAGTTCAGTTTAACTGCCATTTTTTGTATACCCTCAATATTAACAGATGCATTAACTTAAAGATTTCTGTAAAGCTTCATGATTTTATTTGTCAGAAATGATTAAACTTTAAAAGTACAAGGAGTTCTGATGTGACATGGTTGTTAGGTTCCTAAAATGTGTCTTGTTGTACAAATCATGTTATATGAAATAAATGATTTGTTACTGAAAAGAGGGTTAAACTTAAAATTTAGCAACATTACACTAATTTTTCATCAGTGCATGCGATCTTTAATTGAGAGCATTCTTCTCTTCTCCAGACCAAGGTTTTCCCCATGTGTAATGCGTAAACTAGCCAGTTTCCCATAGAAAGTTCTCACAAAGGCATCCCTCCCCTTAGGCATATAACTCCAGTGTGCTTTGCCATAATCAACTAAACCAAACCAATCCTGTCTTACAGCAATATTATCTTTATCTTCAGAGCATTTTCCTGCAAAATTTTGATTTTTATGCTCTGCTGTTTTAAAAAAAAATTCTACTTTGTCACTTATGGTTTTTTGATGAACATTATAAAACTCTGTAGTGTACAACTGGACATTTGTGATGTTCTAGAATTTTATATGTCTTTCAGTGAAAAGATTTTTATTTGGAAAATACAGTCAGTCATTCAGCTAAATAACTTGTTTTCTGTATATTTTGGGAAATAAAATTTTGAACTTAAGTATTTTCATCTGTGCTTTTGTCTTTTCAATTTTTACAATTGTTTGCATAATTTTCCTTCTTGTAAATTGAGAGAAGAAAATTATGCGACATTCAACATTTCTTTGGAGAAGGATGAAACAGAGGCACGTAAAATTAAAAAGTGTACTTAAAGTGGTGTACTAACATTATTGTTGTTTTACAATACTTTTCCCCTTGAATTTGTTATTTCCATATTGTCATGCTGCCCTTTATTTTTTCATAAGATGCATAACATAAATCTAGAGATTCTTATGGCAAGTTAAGGGTTATAATGATAAAGTTTAAAAAAAATTATGATCAAATGTTTAGGAATGGTGTACTGCAAGGAAAAAGAAAATAAAATGAATATATGACAAGTGATGTCTGTTCCTGTAATGTATTAAAATGCTCTACCTTATCAGTGTTTGGAGATTGAATCTTCAATGTGATATGACTGTCAGGTTGAACAATTTAATAGTTTTATACTGTATTTACTCTTATTTCTATACTTATCTCTTCGGAAGATTAATGAATGGCCTATGCTATGATTCTAAAAGATTGAATTAACAATCTTGAAATGTATTTGTTTAAAAGACCATGAATCTAAGAAATTCCAGAGCTCCTGGAATGCTTTTATGGAGAAAATTTTCTGGAATTTCTTTTATGGAGAAACCTCCGTAATGCAAATTTAGAAAGTTGTGAAAACAATCAGAAGTTTGTAATTCATAACACTTAAAGGTATATTTGAGAGTAAGTAATATGTTAGTCAGTACAATGATTTGATACAACTGATGTATCACTTCCATCAAATCTGCTTCATCCAGCATCTATCTGCAATTCTTATATATCTTTAAAATTCATGTCATGAAAATTTTCTCTCCTGAAGAATTTTTAGGATATATTGTTGTATCAAATCTGTTTGTTGAATTATTTTCATGTTAACACTGAATATTTCAAACACAAGCCTGTCTTAAATTGTTTTAGTAAATCTGCAGAAGAATGAAGTGGGTGCTATTCTGATGAGGAAAGCACTATTTTGATGAACATGCATAATGCAAATACATTGCTGTATAGTACTTCCAATGGGGAACTTTCAAAAAGGCATTTTTGTTTAAGCCAGTATTCAGCTGATACAAATTTATACAGGAAAATGTTTTATGTATTTTAAAATTTGTCATTGCAATATCTGACATTTTAAAAAAATTACATGTTGTGTGATTATTAAAAAAATAACATGTTATGTTGAATGTAAAAATAAATTTCTTGTCAAAAATTTTCTTGTATCTTACTGAAAATTATTAAAATAATGACCCATTTTTTACTTTTAAAGTTATGTGCAAGTAATGAAGAGGGATCCAGCCCATGGAGCAAAATTGTTACATATTGTACACTGCCTGACAAACTTAGCTGCCCTAGTAAACCTAATCCAAAAGGTCGCATTCATGCTTCTTGCTTTCGAGTTTCATGGGGTGAGTTATGACCTTTCTTTGCTGTCTCATTAAAAAATTCTAAAATAAGTATAATTAATTAAAACCTTATCCTGTTCATAAACATCAAATTTACTTTTTACTTGAATTCCCCCTCCCCCTTTATTTATTTATTTATTTGATTATTTTATAGATCCTCCCAAAGACTGTAAGCATTCAAGTATCACCAAGTACATTCTTGAAGTAGATCGAGGTTATGGTTAGTGTTATAATTATCCAAAGTTATTGTCTTTGTTTCAAGTGAATATAAAATGGTTCACTTAATATCAGGATATTTAAAGTGGATTTCATGTTTTCCAGGATTTGAAGCAGTATATACTGGTCCAGACACAGAATTTTTCCTTGAGAATTTGCTTCCTGGCACAACATATAAAGTGAGAGTAGCATGCATCAGTGCAGCAGGGCATAGTCCAGTAAGTATGGCATTATGTTCATTTTTATTGCTTCACACTGCATTTTTATTTACTTATTGAAGAGGTAATAATTTGTATAATTTTATCTCAATTTTTACATGTTAATGTTCTACATAATTGAATTAAAATTGGGGAAAGCTAAGAATTACGTTCAAAATTATTCTGTTTATTCATTGGTTCCACTTCATGTGCAACTTTATAGTGTTCAAAGACTGGCAAATAAAAAGGTCTCTGTACTGGATCATTGAAGTTATCCATTTCAGCTGAAATATGCATGCAACATCTAGAAAATAATGTTTTTGCTAACTTTCCCGAAAGCATTTTTTGGGAGGGGGGAAGAGGTATGTCAGTGATATCTTTGTCATGTGGAAACATCCAGAAGATGAACCCAAAACACTATTCTCATTTGTCTCAGAAAATTTTCTTTACCTATATATTGTAGGGTAGGAAATTAATAGAGATGGAGAAGTTAATAAATATTTAGTTTCTTGACTTGTTAATCTTAAAAACTGGCGACATTCTTCTGAGTGCAGTCTACCATAAATCTACTGGCAATCCAGAATAATACCATACTTTTTTTTTATTTCATCTTCATAAAATAGTTACTTTTTAATTATCCTTAAGCAAGATAAAGAAATGTGTTTTATATTTGAACTTTAGAGGGATTAGAAGTTGGTTGTTTTCATATGTAATGGTAATCTTTTTCGCTTTTGTACATTTATCTCCCATCCATATTGGGTTCATTTGTAGCTTCCCAGAGAATTATTTGTGTATTTATTTCATTCATTTTGTGCTGGGGACGTATGATTGTACTTTTCAAAGTTAACCTTTTTAGAATGAAGTGAATTACAAGCTACATGAATAAGTTTAGTGTCCCTAATCTTTCCTAGTATTTATTTAGTGTACCTAATCTAACCTTTTAATCATTCATGGATATATTTAACATATATCATTCACTAACTCTTAAAATAAACTGTAGACAGAATAAAGAAATATATAGAGATAGCTGCAATTTTCAAATTTGTTTTAAAAATACTTGTTCAGAAAAAAAAATATATAAAATATCTTTCAAATCTATTGTATTCTAGAATGTTAACTTTATTTTTTTTTATAAATGAATATGAATGAGATATAAATTACTAATATTTTATTATGGCTAGTATGTCATAAAGCAATGTTTGCAAATGTCAGTTTTATGCAAAAATATAAAACAATGCAAATCTATATGTGAAAAATGCATAAATATTTGTTTATTTTGTTTTTAATGGGAATATTGATTATTAAATAAAAAAAAGTTCATTTATAATAGACCTGTTATTATGGTTCCTTGACCTATACCTGTTATTTATGTCCTGCGTTTGTAATATATATATATATATATATATATATTTTCATTTTTAACTCCATACATTTCTTAAGTTTATTATTTTATTTCTTTTCCCTACCTTCCTTCTTTTAAATTCTTCTTTTTTTCATAAGAG
>KK113235.1:38234-49729 GCA_000611955.2 Stegodyphus mimosarum
GATGACAACACACGTCAAGTGTACAGGGGTCCTGAAACATCATGCATTGTGAACGGACTCTTACCTGGAAGACCATACCTTTTTCAAGTTCGAGCTTATAATAGAGTAGGGGTGAGTAGAGCTTCTTTATAAATAAGATTCTAAAATTGATATGTGCACATCACATTTTGTATACCAGTAGTTTTGAATAATGTGATGGAAAAAGCGATAAAATTGAAAGAATAGATAGACTTGATATAGTGTTGTTGTGCATTTGATCAAACCTTTAACAAGTAAAGGACATATGACTGGTGTTTGTTTACTAGTGTCAGGCTGATAATAAATATACTGAAATACTTTTTTTTTAAATGGAGCTGATACACTGAACAGAAAACTTATACCAAGCAACATTAAAGATTTAATTGAAGTTTGCAGTTGAAAGTCTGACTTTCCAAAGAAAAAGTCTGCAAACCTCTTGCCTGCATTTCAAATAGATAAAAGGCAGATTTCATAAGCCCCTAATAAACTCTATCAAGTGAAGAGAAAGAAAGAAGCTCAGGAAGCAAAATATCCTTGCCCACATTCTTAACATACACATGGGAGGAATAAATTTGGCAAATTAGGGGTGAAAAATATTGTGCAGCTCCCAAAAAATCATTTGAATGGTGGATGTATGTATTTGGGTACATTTTAGATATGCCGTCCATACGGTACAGTGATTAGGGAAGCCGGCTCTGATACCAAAGGGCCTGGGTTTGAATCCCAGAGAAGGCATGGCTGTAATTGTTCGTCCCTTCATAGGAGGCGAAGGTGGCCCACCTGTTAGGTGCCTCATAATAAAGTGACCACTACTTCTGGCCTTAGTAGCGGCCAAGCTGAAGTCGAATGAGGGCCCACCATTTAGGTGGGGGGGAATTTGGACATTAGCATAAACAGTGTCTTTAGATCAATTAATTTTAACTTCATCATATAATTCTTAAAAGAATTAAGCAGATGTGTACTCGCAAAGAAAGTGTGTATTAGCTTCTTTCAACTTATTTCCACTCATATACAGGAGCATTAAAAAAAAATAACCATAACAGAGGCTGCATTAGATATCTGAAAACAAGAAAATAAAACAACAATAAACTATTGCATTCGAAGTACATAGAAATGAGAAACTTTCAAGATGCACAATTTTAATATTAAATTTGAGTAATAAGAACCTGAACCACACATTAGTGCATAGAAATTTCGGGCCGTAAAAGAGGGGAGGAACCCTTCCCCCCCTCCTTTCATTGAATGGATGAAACCACTGAATATTTGTTCAATGTTATTTGTTTTGTTTTTATTATCTGAAAGGAGCTACCTAAACATATATATGCTGAGGATATTTTTTACGTAACGTTGAATTTCTGTTCAGTAACATTGATTTACTGATCAAAAAATCTTCCTAATTATTTTTTAAAATTGCAGAAAGACAGATATGTCTAATTTTTATAGACACTGAAAATTTTTTATCTAAATCAGGCAAATATTTATTTTTCCCATACTGTGACAATTGATATGCTGAAAATATTTTTTATATAGGAGTAAGCAAAAGTAAATTTAAATAAAAAATCTGATGTGTACACAGCAGGACTTCCTTGTACGGAATATTAAATTATATGCAATTTTCCTGAATTTCATTTAAACATGTTTAATTAACAGTTAACGAATTTTGAATTAAATCTACTTCGTCGATAGCGCATAAACCACAATAAAAATAAATGCACTCTTTAAAGTGTACTATATTTATTTACCATTCCCACACTTAGGTGCAAGGTTCACTTAACAGCATTACATCTCATTCATTTTATAACCCAGAGAGAGCAAAAATTATAGCATCTGAAGAATTACAAGTTCTATTCAAATATGACAACAAATCTAAAATGATGCATAGAAGAAATTAAACAAATAAAAAAGAAACTGTTTTTCACAGACGATTGAGTACAGCTTAACTAATACACATGCGCTACTAATTAATTCAGTTCTCATTACGCAGTAAGGCAAAAAATAGATAAAAATTCAAAATACATTCATTAAAAATTGAAAGATATAGAAAAACATAACACCAAGTACAGTTAAAACAATTAAAAAAACAATTTTTACAATTAAAATTACAATATGTATGCAGCTAATAACTTAAATGATAATTCCAGAATGAATCAAGCATAATTTAATTCGCAATAATAAAAGATGATGTGGCCTTGTTGTTGTGAAGCTTAGTTTCTCTAGATTGGCAATAAATCCACTATTCTGCTAAGCTTCAAATATAAACAAATATGGCCGCTATCATAACCAAAAATTAGGCTTAGCCGCACTTAGAAAACTTTTAAATTGTTGATAATTCCACAATTATTGCATTCAGGTTAACTAAGGGCATAAAAATCTTAACCAAAAGATAAGAACAACATAATTCAATCATTGTGAGGTGCACATCTACATGTTATAGCAGCCCTATATACAAAATTTCAACATTCTGAGGATACTCGTTTTTTAGTTGTGCTAGATACGTATGTACATACGCACAGATGCCATGAAAAAATCTCTTCTGAATCTTTTTTAAATCAGTTTTATAATTATTTGGAAAAAAGAGTTCTTTATCCTGTCCTTACATATGGATGTCATTAAAAAATATTGTTAAATTGCATTTGATAGTGTTGAAAATAGATATTTTTGTTGAAATAGAGTACCCGAAATTTTTCGCGATTACAATGCGTCCTTTTTACTTTGTACAAGGAATTAAAAATGAATAAGTGTTCTTTATATTTCTCTGGAAATATGTATATAGTACAAAAAAGTGTTCAAATATCATTGAGGTGAAGAAACATCCCAGTGTAGATCAGAATGGAAAATGTACAGCTGCCAAAAAATGATATGAATTCAAGTACAGTATGTATGCGTTTGGGTTCCTTTGGGATATTAGCATAAACAATGGCTTTCTGTATAAATCATCAATACAAATCATCCTGAACAACCAAAAAAAGAAAAAAGTGTATGACTCAACACCTCCAAAAATTAACAGATGTGTGCTCACAAGGGAAGTGTATTGTTGTGAAAGAGATTATGCTGTTAGTTGAACTTGTTGCTTTGAATTGACATGGATTAAGAAGCTATTCAGTAGAATTTCATTTTTTTATTATTATTATTATTTTTCTAAAGGCTGGCCCTTTTTCTGATCCTCTTGAAGTAGTCAGTGGAGCAGGTCCTCCGGATGCTCCACGAAACCTTACAGCAACCTGTGATTCTCCATTTAGCTGCCATTTATTTTGGGAAGAACCAATGAATAATGGTGCTGCCATTACAAGTTACCAACTTCAATGGAGTACGGAAGAGGATGATGAAAGTTTTTGTGAGGTATGCTTTTTCATCCTTCCCTCCACCATTTTTAAGTAAGTGATCTATTTGTGTAGTAATTTTTAGTATTTTGTTTATAGCTTTATGAAGGTCTAAGTCTGAAGTACGAAGTGCAAGGTTTAATTCCAGCAACTTCTTACTTTTTTAGAGTGAGGGTGAGTTATTTTTTTTTTCAGTTATCATTATCGCAATCACCCTTTAATTAATACTTTCAACATATAATAATTTTTTGCATTTAAATAAGTAATGAGGAAAGAACTATTCTTACTGTCAGAATATGTAATATTACTGCAAAAAAATTAAGGACTATTAATTTTGTACCAGACAATGTCAAATGAGGATGTTATATCATATTTCCATAAAAATGAGGCTTTTAACAATTTTTTTAAAATTTTCTATACTACTATAAGAGAATTTTATTTTCATTATTTTTGTTAAAATTTTGTTATTTCTCATTTTAGTATATAATTGCCAGAATAAGAGAATAACATTTTTTTTTTTAAATAATCCAGTGAGTTACATAGAATTGATACTTATTTTTAAAAGGAATTTTAATTTTTTAAAAATGCTAATTTAATTTAAAACTAAAAATAACATATTAAATGTTTTTCAGAAATGTGAACTAAAGAAATAGTACTACTATAGTGTGGTTAAAAATATTTGGTGAGCTTACAGTTCCAGATAAACAGGGTTATAGTTCTAAATATTTGAATTTAATTAATTAATTTATTATTATTATCATTTTAAACATTTCTAGCCATCTGAATTGCTCTTTGCATTAAAAAGTAAGTACAGAATCCAGTTCAAATGACCAGAATTGTGAAATTAAATTTAAGCTAAATATAAGAGAAGACAAGATTTTTAGTTCAAGTACAGTAAAAGCTCAACTATCCAGAATGCTTGAGAAATACCAAATTCCAGGTATTAGTTGAGATAAAAGAAACAATTCACAGTAGGAAAGCCATGTAATGGAAAAAGAAATTTAAGGTCTAAAATTATAAAATGTCATCTTCTTTGTTATCAGTTTCAGTATAAAAAGCTAACATTTAAAATTATGAATATATGAAATTGCATATATGAAAAACTGCATATCGCAGTTTTTCACATTGCATCACCATTGCTTATTTGCTTTCAAATAAAATTGCATATTGTTCCCATTTAAACACATTTTTCTTGAGGCCAAAAGTCTTAATTCTGAAAATATTCCATGTTGTTCCATAGAAAGAAGATCCCGAACTGTAACCATTTTTTAAACTGCAAGGGAAAGCACATAAATAACATGTATATTCGCAAAAACTAAACTACCTTATCAAGAATGAATGTGGGTTATATAAAATTAATACATTAACTGCCATAGGGGGTCACTAGTGGCTGGTACACTGCAGCACCGAGGGGGCCGCTGGTGACTGGTGACATGACCAATAGTAAAAATACATAATTAGAATAGTTCTAATTACTGCACTGAATAAGACTAAGAAATCAGAGTAGTTGCTTAGCAACTGAAGCACAACAGTTTAAAACAACTGATAATTGCAAAAGTCGTCTACAGTGCCTCGGGGGGTCACAGGTGAAAAATGCATTAAACATGATTATATAACTCACTTTACCTTCTGTAGATAATATTTCAACATAATATACATTGCATAGTAAAAAATTCCATGTTAGCACCATAGGCAAACCTCATAAAATGTACACAGCAGTCAACTTGTTAACATGAAGATTTTGATAGTCTCTAATAGTTAGTTAATTTTTTAAAATAATAAATGTGTCATATGTCATAGGAAGAAGAGCCCCAAAAATCATAGGTGTGGTGAGCCTTCCACATTATAAACCTGCCTCTGTGCATAGTGCTGAAGAAACAAGTTTTGAAACAAGCTGATCTAAATTGCTGCAGTTTTTTAAATTTGCAGCTATTACTTGCTACGTTCAAAAATTTTTCTACTTGTAAGCCCTAAAATAAATTTAGTAATCATCATTTTCTTTTCCTTAGAACTTTAATACCTCCTTCTATTACATGATGTCTATTACATGATGATCAAATAGAGTAAAAAGTCTGAGATCTGGTCTCATTGGGACCTTGGCAATTTTGAATTTGGGTTATTTTTGAATATTAGATTATCAATTTAAATCTAGTAAGATGACATGTAGAAATTGTAAAATTGAAAGTGTGAAATTGTGTATTTGTTTGCTTTATTAAACATCCCTTTCAATGTAGATTGTTTAAGTTGCTTCATTTTTCGCTGTAATATGTCCTCTTTAATTCTATGGGTAGATACCGTTTCTTGTTCAGTTACAAAGTTTCATTGTTCAAGCCGTGTCATTGTCATGTCAAGAATTCTGTCTAAATTATCAATTGAAATTTTTTCATTCTCGCAAGCTGTCACTTTCATCATGGTCAGTAGTGATATTTTCTGGATTTAGAGCCATACTACAGATTTTACCATGCATTAATTGATTGATGATCAGAGCATTGTCATCACAATGAAAACTTTCTGTTATATCATCTTCATTTATTATTGCTTCTCCACAATTTTTCACAAATTCCATTAAGTGGAAAATTTTGCGTCTTGTTTGCAGTATCCGCAAACTTTTTGCAGTTATCATAATAGATATATAAATCATAATAAAGCTTAGCTGCCATCCACTATACACTATTGGCAACAAATCATGAGATTGTCAACTGAAGACATGTTGTTATGCTAAATTTTGTCCTGCTGTTGCATGCTGACAAAGTTAATTATACTGTATACTGTTTGTACTGTATTTCAAGTTAACTTCTGCTGCATTTTTGTTGCCTTCATATGAATCACATACATATTTTGTCATGCATTAAGTCAGAGATAAATTTGCTTTTTGTTTTGAGAAAATGCATCTGTTTTGGACAATGAAAATTGCATATATATTGTGCAGTGTCAATTATTGCACAATAATTGCAATTATATGCAATTGCAATATTGTGCTATCAGTTGCATCTATTATTGCAGATGCTCTCATCTGCATATATTATTGTGCAGCATCTTTTATTGTGTAGAATAAAAGTTGCATCTGTGCATAATGAAGAGTATGCTCAGATGTAATTTTTATGGGGCAGTGGATCTCAAATTCAAGGCAGAAGTGGACAACCACTGAAAACTTGCAAGTTCTGTTTGAGTATGAACATGAGGAAAATTAGGAGGAATTCTTCTGGTGAAGAGAAGGTGACTGCAAAGAGTCCTTGTCTGGTGCAAACATCCATTTTGAAGAGGGAAGAAGCTTAAATTACAGTCAAGCAATATCATTCCAGGGGAGATGAGACAAATAAGGAGCTAATGTATTCAGGGACAATTCCATGTGGTATTTCAGAAACACCCTGAAGATGAAAAGCAAATCCAAAAGTTCTAGAATAACTGTAGCTTTCACTTCTATTAAAAAGATAGGAATATTCAGATTAAACTGAACCAAAAGTTCTTAAAACTGTGTACAGTATAATGCATGTAAATATTTTTAGCAGTCATAATTCAGTAAGTTACTAACATTTTAATATTAGTGCTTTTTTTTTATAGTCCATGATTCCCTCCATATTTAAAGATTTAGCTGGGAGACATATTAAAATTATCTCAAAAATAATCTTTGGGAAAAGAGACGTATGTGCATAATGATCATTTTCGTAGAATGAACTTATGTGAGATACTAGTTATTAAGAAAACTTAAGATTTTAATTACTGTTGCATTATAATACTGTGCCTTTATATTTTATCTTTTTTTTTTTCCTTTTGCTGCAGGCAGTAAATGAAGCTGGTCAAGGGCCAAATAGTGATTTTGTTACATGTAGGACTCCTGCTTCTGTACCTGGTGTGATATCAGTTGTAAATGTTAATGCCTTCTCAAATGCATTGTATTTATCCTGGAATGAACCACCATCCAATGGCTCAGAAATCACAAGCTATAATGTTGAATTAGATGACTTTTTATACAATACAGAAGAGAATGTTCTTGAACTTTGTATAGAAGATCTGTCTCCTGAAACTGTGTACAGGTAATTTAATTTTTGAATTCGTAAAGTAAATTACCTGAATTTGCTCATTTATAAGTTTAACATTATAGAATTATTTCGACATTTTAATGTATCAGTGACATGTATAACTGCTAAGCATTTCTAATTTGATCAGTTAGTTAAATTGAATAACTACATGCTACATTTTCATCACTTCTCCATTTCTAAAGTAAATGTTTAAGATCTCTCAACTGTCTAGTATTATTTATTTTAGTCTATTAACTCATCATATGTTAAATGATAGGCTATAAACGTATATGTTGCATGTATATACTCTGGTTATCTTAAATTAAGGGAAAATCACAAAAATTAGCGATAACTCCCTCAAAAATAACCCAAACCGTGTAAAATTTGAATATGTTGCCAAGTAAGAGTAGCTGACTAGCAGCACCACTGCATTGTGCAGATTAGTGGTGCTGCACTCGGAATAAGTTGTCTGCGAGGAGCATAAAAGTCCATGTTTTAGAGCAAGCCCACATATTTCACTGTGATAGGGACATCAGAAATCTGAGATAGCCAATTCTTAACAATGACCTCCAGGCATCATTTGCCTGCAGAACTGCGATGGAGAGCCAATGGGAGACTAGAGCAGGACAAAGTCAAACAGAAGTGGCCAGATGGCTAAATGTGAGTCCTTCAGTGGTTCTTAGACTTTGGAGGCAATTTCAAACCACAGATTTGGCATCTAGGAGGTTCAGCGAAGGACGGCCAACTGCTACGACGAGCACCGATGACAGATATTTGACATTATGTGAACATGCAATTCCGCTTTCTAAATCCCTTCTGAAAAAAACAACAAGAGCAACAGTACTAAAGATGTGGCAAGAGGACTGGGAAACGACACAGAAAAGACAAAGGACCTACGAATTTGTTCATAAAGTAAGCACAGATTGGCTTATTTCAGCCCCTTTTCTTATGAGATTCATTACGGAACATGGCCCTTTCCCTTCTTACTTTGCGGAAAGAGTTATAAATAGAACAGATATCTGCACATGTGGCGACACAGGACTTTCAGACACTACCTCACCAAGTGCCCCCTGACTAAGGACTGGCACATTAATTTGCCTACAATGGAGGGAGCCACTTTTAAACGTTTCCTGATTAAGCAGCCCTCATTGCTTATAAAACTGCATAGTATCATGACGAAACTAGAGATGCTGGGGCAGAATCTTTGTCATCCAGAATGATAGTTGTATGTTTGTCTTGCAATCTGCTGACATTCTTGTGTATTAGTGATACCTACGAAGTCTTCCAGCCATGGCCTGTATACATGAAAGCTCTCTCTCACTTTAAAGCAATATGTACCACTTCCATTTGTAGCAGTATAGATTTTAACTCCTAAACAAGTCACTGTACATAATTAGTGTAGCCGCTCTAAGCAATGTGAATTGTGTATTGCAATATAAAGGATAGTTGCAGGGTTCGGACAACACCTGAGTAGTCTTAGAAACCCGTCCGGCCCTGCTGTCACCTATCACCTTCTTAGATCCTCCCGTGCTGCAGCTACCAGAAGGTTGTTGTCAACATCAACTGTGTGTAAAAGGCTTCGTGAAGGTGGTCTGTATGCGAGGCGACCAGTCATTTGCATGCCGCTCTTGTCACGCCATAGGAGGGACTCTTTGCAGTAGGCACGACAACATGTCCACTGGATGCCTGATCAATGGAGGGCTGTTTTCTTTATGGATGAGTCCAGGTTTAGTCTAGAAAGCGATAGTAGGCGTTATTTGATATGTAGAGAATCTGGAACCCGTTCCGTGAAAGACATGCATACGGAAGAGGCAGTGTCTGTGTTTTGGTGGACGCACAGACCTCCATGTCTTTCCAAGGGGAACCGTGAATGCTTAGGTTTATAGAGATGACATCTTTGTTGCTTATGTGTGCCCATATGCCAGGGCAATAGGTGATGCTGGGGCAATAGGTGATTTTCTATTACAGGACAACAATGCAAGACCACACAGGGCTCACATCGTAGATGATTATCTTCAACAGGAAACAATTATGCGCGTGGACTGGCTAGCTCGATCCCCGGACTTGAATCTTATCGAGCACATTCGGGCTGCTTTACAAGAGCAATGGCTCTCGCTTCCTATAGAACTGATAGACCACATAATTGAAAACATCACACATCGCTGTATGTGCTGTATTGCTTCTAGAGGTGATCTTATTCCATATTTAAGGTACTTTTCCTATAGCAAACTGACACCTTTGATTTGTTCATTTTATACATGTGCTAATTTCTATACTACCATAATTGCCTGGTAATTTCTTTTTATGTTATTTGATAACTTACTATGTGTTGTATATTGTGGGTAAGTTCCATAAAATTCTGCAGGTAACTTTTTCAGTAATCGTGATTTTTCCTTAATTTATGATAACCAGTGTATCATATTTTTATGTTGATGTGCTTATGTATTTGTATGTGTATAACAAAATACAGTTGTTAGGGTGTGCAGTATTTAATTTATCTCTTGAGGCCCTTTACAATCAGTTGTAGACAGCTATAAAAATAGTTTTAAAATAGAAATGACCTATAAAATTAGATATTACAAATTTATTCTCATCAATTAACTTTTTCCATAGTGAATATGATAATCATAAAATTAAGCATTACAGATTTACACTTGAATATGAAATAAAATTATTTTTATAGTATTTTGTACTTTATTAGGTGCAGCATTTGAGTTCATTATTCTTTACTCTAGTTTTCCTTATTTCTGAAAGTTTTATTTTTCTGGAAATTTCATTATAGTTTATACAGTTTGAAATAGTTTAAAATTGAGTAATAAGGTGTCAGCCATATTATTAGGAAAACTGTCAAATCAGTAGTCAAGGAACAGAATCATTGAACAAGTGGTAGATTTCTTTTTTCCCTTAGGTTCAGATCCTGGGAAACAGGAGAGCCATAGGGAGTTGTAGGTTTTTCTCTGTGTGTAACATTAGTATGAGCTGCTTCCCCTTATAAAATCCTTCACAGAAACACTGTAGCATGCGCACACAGTCTTATATAGTATTTCACATTGATCAATTAATAAACCAGTAAAAGTAAATAGGCAAATGTTGCCTGCTGGGCCATATATTATACAATTCTAATATATTCCTTCTGAACAGGGGTTCCCAACTAGGAATAGTCGCATCCCATATTGGTACAAGATTTTGTTTAAAATGAATTAAATAATAGTTTAAAATTTTCACACATGATACACAAAGCCTATTTCCTATTTATGCTTCACTAACACGTGGTCTACGAAACATATCTCCTGTATATGCTTCAATAGCAGATTTGCCACACGTATTGTAAGCGTCAGTCACATAGAAATCACATGCATGACGTTTGTGTGAATCTTTTAGAACTGCTTAAAAATCATGTTCTTGAAATCCAATTCAAAAGCAATACTTTGGAGAATATAAATGTTCACCAATGAATATGTTCCCAAAACTTAGTGAAAAGTTACTAATTGTGCCCATCTCATTTGCAACAATGCACTATGTTAGTCTGGATTTATTACTCTTTTGTCAATCAAAACAAAATTTAGGAATCACTTGGATGCACAGGTAGATATAGGAAATGCTATTAGCAATAAAAATGTTACAATAAAACAAAAAAGTCAATTTCTTTTTTAAAGTTTTATGCAAATGTTAATTATTGTAATATTTTCTTATTTCCATGTTTCATTTTTGCATATTATTAAAATGTGATTGTTTCTCTCTCACTCGCTCTTTTTTAGGGGGGGACATATGAAAAAGTTTGGAAACCTGTAATTTAGAAATTTTGTTCATGCAAAATATGTTACTTCCATTCTTAAAATTTCAGTAGTTGATTAATATAACCATATAAAATACAGATTATAGTCTTTTTTGAATTTGATAAAATTGCTTTTTCAAAATCTGGAATGCATAAAAACTCGGTATCAGCATTAATATTACATAATCTTTTTCTGTTACATATGTTACAACGGTCTATGAGAAATCTGTTAAAAAACTGAAATGTAACAGTTATTGCTCATTCTAAATTTTCGAAGTTTCCAAGTCTGTTATATTTGTGGCTTTTACCTGAAGATTTTAGGAGTATTATTGATTGACTTCTTTAATCTGTATCACACTTAAT
>KK113235.1:49812-133276 GCA_000611955.2 Stegodyphus mimosarum
ATTGAATGAATCTTAAATGAATGAATTTTTCTCATTTCCTCAACAAGAGTTAAGCAGAATGTACAAATTTAATGAATATTTTATTCTGTATTAATAAATTATAAAAAATTTTACAAGTTTCCTCTTAGGATTTTGAAGAGTTTTCTTTCAATTGAGCCAGTTTAGTTGTATTAGTATCGTGTTAATATATTATTATTTTAGTAGTAATATCATTAAGTAGTTGTTATTCTGTGAAATTTTTTTTAATTTTTTGTATGTAGGAAATATTCTTTTCACTGAGATATGTGCATAATTTTTAGTGCCATATGTTTTTTAACCATTGCATATCTGTTTTTTTTAATATCTTCTAATTTAATAAAAGAATTTCAAATTAACAAATTTTACCATTGATCCTAAGTAGTTTCAAATTTTGGTTTGTTAATGGTATGTATCAGCATCATCTAATATATTGTTACGTGCGTACGGGTTCGTAATATATTGAATGCACAAGTCGTAAAAGGTTAACAAAAATTTATTTTTTTCACAATAAATAAATTAAAATGCTGAAATATTTCTTCACAAATCTTCGCACAATATCACAATATCTCAAACGTTTAGCAAAAACTCAGTTCAAAACAGATAAAATAGTTCTATCTTACAGCGAAATCACTACAATCAATACAGCATTAAGTAAACAAACAGCAGTTCGCTTTTTACAGCTACAAGTATAACAGCAACAACAACAACTAACTCACTAACTGAGATGAGGTGTTTCACCTCGGCTTTTATAAGCTTTTTAATTATCAGTAGAACAATCACGATGTTTCTAGATTTTTCTGGATGGCAACAGTAATTACGAGATATTTATTTATTAAGCATTAAATGCACGCGCTCTTTTATTTTTATTGCTATTTTTTTTTTTTTTGGCGTAGCTTTCTCTTCAAAAATCGTCTGCGTTGCTAAGGCAACATGAAGCAAATCTAATTACAATTCTAAATAAATAGCCAAATAAATGTGAAATTCGTAACAATATTATTGTCAGATCAGTGTACATATTTACTTATGTATGATCATTTTGTAGAGTCTCAGTTTATGCAATAATTAAACTTTTTCTGGCAGATAAGCAAATATTAAGTTGGAATTTAAAAAGCTGTTGTGACTAATCATTTGGATGTTTTTATTAAACGTTTTCCAGAATAATATAATATGTATGTGTTTAAATAAATGACATGTTGCATTCTAGCATTTAAAAATTTTGAAACAGACATGATAAACTGTATGTTAATGCATTTTTAGACTTTTATATTATGAATGGAAATGAATTTAAATTAAATTCTTACATATGCATAAAAATAAACTGTTCTGCAGTTTGAACTGTTTGTAAACTCTTTGTAAGTGTTTCTATAAACATTTTGGCTACTTGTTCCATATGGATGTCATTCCTTTCATTTATGGGATGTAGAATATCTTTGTCAGTTGGTCTATTGGTCTATTATTGATTTCATAAGGTTTTAACTAATGTCTTCAAATGTGATGTACCTGATAGAAGTAGCAGTGTCTGGCAAATTAAAAATAATTGTGCAGGTAAGATCATATCACTGCCTTCTCTTTTTTGCATTAGAATTGAAATACGATTACAAAGTACCAGGTTGCATTATGAAGAAAATTGGGACAGGATCTTTAGGAGACATTTTAGTTATGGGAACATATTTAAAAAGTGTAGCAACGTCTTGTAACTTGTACTCAGATGAATTTGTTAGAAGTACTGTTTATGTAGTAAATTCTCAGGTAAATAATTTTTTATTTTGGTAAAAAAAAAATTTGACAATTTTCGTTCTTTTTCAGGGTTCGGATTCAGGCTGTTAATGAAATTGGTGAAGGTCCATTTAGTGAATCTGTCCAAGCAACCACATTAAAATCTCCTCCTCTCCCTCCTGAACTAGAATGCATAGCTGTAAGTCATAACTTCTTAAGATTGAGATGGGGAGAAAACAAAATCGATGAATCTGTGTGTTATACAGTAGAAATGTCCAGTAAATCAAAGAGGTAATGATGTAATTATGTAATTTACACTGTATTCTTTTCTTTTTAATGTCATTAAATCTTTTTCTGGATCAAAAGTATTTTTATAGTGTTATATGTTTTTAATATAAATCTCTTACGTTATGGTGAATAAGGATTAAAAATTCATTAGACTTTTATAAGTTCATAATTTTAATAGTTAATTAAATTCACAAAAAAAGCACATTTTTGTTAATTTTGTGAAAAGCTTGATGAGATTTAATAAATCTGAAGTATGCATTCAAGTTTTCTTTTATTATATACTTCCATATATTTCTACATTTTTATTTTCTACATTACATTTATTACATACATTATGTCTTAAATCTTTTGTTAGATTTCTTCTACTTTTGTTAGAGTTATTAAAGAAATATTATGCTGTGTAGCTGTAGGAATAAGGTCATCTTGGGATATATTGTTTTCTGCTTATAAATAGAAGCTTCTATTCATCAGTAATATGATCAGTAATTGAATTGTTAAGAAACCTTACAAAAATAAGAATGTTATTGTTTATACTTATGTTATTAGTATTTTCAATTTGGCATATTTAAAACTGTAATTATTTTATGTTATGTATTTTAGCTTTGTGCCAGTTTATCATGGAACGGGACTTAGTTGCAAAGTAAATAGGCTACAAGAAAATACCTCTTACAATTTCCGCATATATGCCTCCAGTAAATCTGGTCAAGGACCATTTTCTCCAATATATACTTTTCAAACTGGTCGAGCTCCTCCTCCATCACTTAAAGGTAAAAAGATATGAATTTCGTTTTGAATATCATTTTATTATGAAAAAAATTTCCAAGAATATCAGTCTAAATGTTTAATATTTTTGTATTATAGCATAAAAGATTTGTATTATTTATTTAATGTACTTGACATTAATTTTGTACCTCCTCCAAGAAATATATTAAAGTATTACAAATGTTTGAATTCTGATAAGTTTTTGATAATCATATTTTATGTATTTTGAAATCGCTGCTAATATGTAAAAGCAAAATATTGCTTATGAGTTTGTTTATTGCTTGATTGTGGAAGCACTATTTGATGAATCCACTTTACGTTCTGTGTTTACACATGTTTGAATTCATACTAATATGTAAAAGTGAAAAGTTGACTAAAGTTTGTTTAGTGCTCTGATATTAATTTTGTTTGTTCAGTCAGCCGGAAATAAACAGTTGATCAGATTAATATATCAAAATAGCATGGCCAAACTGCTGCTGTTTCAGTGATTAAACCTGGCATAACTCCTTAACTGTGGCATATATTTCAGAAAAATGTACCAAAAATGGAAATTTTTTTGACTGTTTAATTTTGCTTTTTATATCAATATAAAAGTTAGAAAATGATTATTTAGAAAAAAAAATTAAATTTTAAATGCGATGACTATTATATTTACTATTTTGACATATGTATAAAAAAGTAATGGATTACGGACACATGTTATTATTCAGTTACAGCAAATTAAATAAAATTTTGAAGCTAACTATAATATAAGCCACTATTAATACAAAAGTTTCAAAAATATTCAAATTTTACAGATCGTGTACAATATGATATATGCCAAAACGTACTGCACACAAGTCCATGTCACACTCTTTGCAGTCAACTCGTGTCCCACATTGTATTCTCTTCCCTTTTTCTTTGGTTTTATGACAGCATATGAAACGCTGTCTGGTTGGCTGAAATGGAAACATGGGAGGTTATCCAAACATAATGACTTCCATTCTATACACAAAGAAAATATACTGCCATCATCACTTTCTATATATTCATCAGTACAAGTACTGGTAACCAATGCCAAAGAACCTAAACTATATTCTTCATCGACATCTGAATCAGACATAGCAAGACAAAAGAAAACAGTTTGGTATAAAATTTGTGGAAAAACAACCAAAACTGAATGTGTAAAGGAGAAACTCTCATTCCCAACATGTGTCTATATTTAGTTGAGCAGCTGAACACACCCATGCCTACCCTCGACTGAAATCGATGAAAAAGTAGAACCAATAATGCCATCTATTATGAAAATAGTGAATTAAGTCTTATTAATTAAATGAATATCTTAAACTCAATTCAGCCTTCACAAAATTGAAAAACTAATTTTTCTTCTGCCCAAAGTCAGTTTGGACATCACAAATCCTGCATGTAGTAGTTGCCCAAACTGGACTCAGGTGACACTGCAATGTTTCTTCATGGAGCATGCATATCTTTAACAATCAATAACTTTATTTTCTTAAATTACATTTTGCATATGCAAGTAATAATTTCATAATACAGTAAAAGTTTGACTATTTGGAAAATTTTGCAGTTCCTAAATTCAGCAACTCAGTGCCTTCCCTGAATTCTAAAAATTTTCTATTTTTAAATTTTGCTACTTAGTGTTTCACTTAGTTCTAAAAATTCTGCTGACCTGGTGCCAGTCCTGATGAGCATAAAAAAAAATACAGTTTATGATAGAAAAACCAAATAAATGGAAGAAGAAATTTCCGTTTTAAAATTATAAAAGTTGTCTTATTTGTTTCATCTCGAATATCAAAAGCCTACATTTAAAATTATGTTAGAATTCCCTTCCCCCAAATAAGAATGTATTTCAAGCATAAAAGCTGATGTATTTTGTAGGCATTTGAATGTATGTTAGAGTTAAAACATCTTATAAAGTTAGAACTTACCTCTTATTAAATCCCATTGAACCATTGAAAGTTAACCGAGATGCCGTCAAACTTGTGCCATTCATTTTGCCAAAGGCTTAAAGAAATTGATCTTCTTTTAGATAATCAAGAGTTCAGGATGTAGCATGCAAAGAACTTAAAATGACAATCTTAAATTTTTCACTTTGTATTGCTATCATTTGTCTATTTTTAAGAAAAGTTGCATATTATGCCTTTTAATGCACACTTTCCTTGATGCAGGGAAAGTGGCATTCTGAGAACTAAATGAATTTACGTGAAACCTAGTGAAAATCTTACGATTGTGTTGTGAGTTATGCTTCTCCTTTATTGGCAATAACATTGTTTGGTGAAGTGCCGTAGATATGCTTTATGATGGTTTTACAAGCTTCTCAGTTGCTTACTTTTTCTTGGGGGGGGGGGTTAAAATTCTAAAATGTACCAGTTACTTGAGTTTTCTGATTGAGTGCTGGATAGTAAGGTTTCTACTGTAAGTACAAAATTTTAGTATGCACTAGTCATTAAAATCATAAGCCAAAAAAAAAAGTTCATTTTTTTAAGTTCCACTGTGATGAAAAAGTTCCATTTTTTTTTTTTTCCATTACAGTGCTGTTTAAGAACAAGTACTGGCTATTAAGAAAGCAGCAAGGATGTACACATCAGCTACACATTTTATAAAAAAATATACTTCACATAAGATCGCTATGGTTGCAGCTTGCTCGTGTAAAAACAAAGTGCATCTTGTAGTCCAGATTGTATATGCCAAATCAATTTAATGATCGCTGTATTTCTTTGTTGGCCATAATATTAATTGTTAAGAATAAATATTTTTTTCCTTTCTTTTCCTTTAATGGAAGAATTGCAGAAAGCTGATTGTTTATTTGTTAAGGTATTTTCTCATGCCTTTGTTATGAAACTGGATAGCACGCCCAACATATAATCAGGAGGTTCAGAGTTTGAATCCTGATGAGGGCATTGTCGATTGCTCGAGTTTCCTGACATTGAAAAATTCTAAAAACACTATATAGAGTCACCTGAACTAAAAGGGGGTGGATGATAATTTGTTACCACCAGAGTTTTGCCACTAAGTCCTCTTTTCCCAAATTCACCTTGTAAAAGGGGGAGTATGTGAAGTATTTTCTCTTTGGCTCTGAAATCACTTCCTGTCAGCAGTATGGGTTTCATAAGGGTCACTATGCAACTGGTCAGAATAGTGGAATTTATCAGTTCGTCCATACTTAAACATCAGACTACTGCTTTCCTCATGGTGGACGTGACCCAAACTTTTGACCACGTCTGGCATAACAGCCTTATCTACAAGCTTATTACCCTCGATCTCTGAGGAAATTTTCTTAATTCTTTACCCTTTCCTTAATGACTTTCCTTTTGTGGTAGGCAGGGCAATTACTGCTCTACAGACAAAATTATTCAAGCTGATGCCCACTAAGTTCGATCCTCGGTCCAGTGCTCTGTCTCATCTGTGTCATGGATTCTTGTATGTTTAATAACAACCTAAACTGTATTACCACGTGCATTGCCGATGACATGGCAATCTTCTCCAATTCCCTCAACCCTAGTTTCGCTATTACCTGTATTCAGGATAAAATGCATGAAATAGAAAGCTGGTGCTGTCCCTGGAGAATGAGCATCAACACTTCTAAGTCACAGTTACTTCTCATTGGCTGTCGTAGATGAAAAATATTGATATCAGCCTATCACTTTCTAGTGAAACAGTCCCCAAAGTTGAAAAAGCATGCGGTATGTTTCCATGCCACCTACATAGCTTGGGGTACATTTCAACACGACTTGGAGCACATATATTTTGGCTCCCGTATACAAAGCCATTGGAATGTCCAGAAAAATTAAGTTGCCTACTTGAGCCATCTTCCTCTTTGGACCTTGCACAGAAAAAGAGGATCTGTGTATCTGTCTTGTGACCCATTCTCACTTATGCCTTGTCTGCTTGGAGTGCTGCCTCTAAATCAGACCTCAATAAACTGCAGGTTTTTCAAGAACACCTTCTTATGTGGTATCACAGAAGCTCCCTGGTTTATCAAAAAAAAAAGCAGTTACACAGAGACTTAAAAGTTTCCACTTTTATCTTATCACTTTCATCAGCAAACTCAGAGTAATTTTTACGCTAAAGTTTTATGCAGTGAAGATGTCCATTATGCAAACAACTTTAAATCTGAATTAATAGAAATAGACATTAATGCAAGGCCATGTGCTACCCATGTCCTCAGAAATCCCACTCTGAGCAGTTAACTCTCCCGAGCTTACATTCATCTCATAATTTGGTTTTCTTTATATGTTCATATTATATCACAGTTTAATTACTCTGCTTTGCATTCATCTTGGTTAGAGCTGTGGATGTATCACAGACTTTCTAACATCAGCTTCCCACTTTTTTTTTGTCAGAAGAATATATTATATGGGTTAAGAATAAGGGAAAATTGCTGATTCTGTTCTTAAAATTATTATATAGCTGCTATTTCAAATTAAAAGCCTTTTTACTTTTCTTAAAGTTCACTATGTCATCTTTTGAAAATTATGGTTTCAAATATTTTCATTATAATTCTCATCTGATTATATTAAAAAATCATAATCAGTTTGCAATTCTAATGAGAAAAATATTTGAAACTGAGAAAATGTTTATTTTTCTGTTAAAAACAAATTCTATATTGTAGCAAAGATACATAGTTGTAAATACTTTTCTAAATTCAAACCTAAAGCAACACACATTTATTTTTTAAATGAGCAGTTTTAAAATGTGAAGTCTTTGTTACTGTATTGAAATGCTTCTTTCTATTCACAAACTCTTTTACTGCTTTCAAAATTAAAATGTCATAAAAATTTAGTTACAACTATTGAATATTTCTGAATTCTAACATGTGGTGCCCACTGACAATAAACTTCAGCTACTCCTGGTATAAAATTTTTTGGTAAAGTTTCTTCTAAAAGAGTGCATCCCTTAAAAAAACTGCGTAAATAAATAAATACAACAAGATACATCACTCCTGCCCATGCTAATTTTACAAGATTTGAGGTAACATAGAAATTATAATAATCATCATGAGTATTGTTCGATTGAGTGATGAAGTAACTTTAATTCAACAAATTATGCCACCATTAATTGAAAAGGGAGACATTAGAATAATATATTGTCTGGGTGAATTAATAGTATAGGCTTATTTATGTTTATGGAAAATTGCTACCTAATATAAACATAAAATCTGTCAGATTTTGTTAAAAAAGTAAATAAATAAATATCTTGTTCCTGAAAATGAAAGCACTGTTGCAAGTATTAGCTCAAGAATTTTTATATTTATCCCAATTAGTAAGGTATGATCGAAAAAAGCATTACTGATGTAATGATTCTTTCATATTTTCCCCTCAGTATGGCATGTATTTAGATGTATAGGATCTTAGCATTATACAATATGTATAATATAGATACATAAATATATAATGCTAAGATATGTATATGATCTTGTTCATAGCCAATGTCTCCGAATTCAGGGAATATTCAAGTTCCAGACAACTCAGTAGTGGTCTGATAGCCATTATCTTTAAGAGGTTTGGAGAAGGAAAAAAAAATTATTTTGGTCAAAAACTATCCTTTTAGTTTAAGATGGGAATAGGATTATTGCTTGTAATTGTTGAGTCTTTTTGTAACAGGGGTGGGACAGTTAAGTGATGAGGCACTTGACCACTGGTGAACAATTTGTAAAGGCCATTGAATTCTTTTGAAAAAAAAATTTTGAAAAATTTGAAAAAAAGTCTTTCATAGTTATCAATTTTTTATACTCTCTGAATTACATATAGGAATGAATTTTTAAGCCTCAAATGATAAAATACCTTGACACAGCCTCTGTACTACATCATGACATTTATTGTTTAAAATGTTCGTTTGTTTTCCCATAAACATGCTGAAAACAATTTATAAAAATATGGCATAAATAAATCATGGGAGAAATGAAGCATTGTGTCTGAAATTTTTCATTCATTTGCAAAACTGAAATATTTAGTTAAGAATACTTAAGTTTATTTATGATATATATATTCCTTCAGTGTTATGCCATGTGTAGCAGAATTATATTACATAAATAAGATCAAATTCCAACTTTACTTTATTTTGTTTATTTTGATTCTCTTTTTTTTCCCAGTTGGAATGTTACAATACTGCTCGTCCCCTTCCTCCCCTTGTTTCGCTTTTATATTAATATTTTATCATATTTAATATGTCTGTTTTTTTATGTGTAATTTTCTCTTTGAATGTACTGTTTATATTTACGTTGCTAATATATATGTACAGAAATTTCATTGGGATATTTAAGTTTAATTTTCTTTTTTCTCAGCTCCTAAAGTCATCAGTGTAACAGAAAATTGTTGCCATGTTGAATGGAGTGGCATTAAACAGCTTCCAGGAAATTCTGTGACGTATCAATTGCAGCTCACACCTGCATCTTCTACAGATAGTGTAATTGTAAGTTAATTTTTTATAATCCTGAAAAATTTCGAATTTCTTTACATTCGTTTCCGACCAACTAAGTTAGAGTATCAGAATTGGAGATGGTGATGAATAGTATGAGGAAGTAGTTCTATTTTTTATTAATCACAGAAAAAGAGAAACATTTGCCAGTAGTGACAGCTTTTGAATAATTTATAAAGTAAAAATACAATGTAGACAGCAATTAAATATTTGAAAAATGTAAGAGTAAGAAGCTATTTTTTTTATCGGGGTGAGCAGATTTGGCATGAAGAAAAGACATTTCTTTGATTTCCAACCCCTTATAATCCTGATATTAAATTTGCTTGTTATTTATGTGTCTGTGAAAGAAAGGAAGATTTAACTCATTGCCTACCATAATCCCCAATATGGAGATTTTCTGTGCTTGCTCAGCAGATGAGGTCATGTTTGTTTGCAGTTGATATATTTGTAGCATATTTACATGCTGGTGATTTCTGGCATCTTGCAATGAAAAATAAGAAAATCTGCTGTGTGTAAAAACAGTGTTTAAGAATCAATGCACTAAATGCCATATGGATTCTGTCTAGCATACTTCGTTGCATAAAAAAAAGTTTGTAACTGCCATATCCTCCAAATGAGGATCTGTAAAAAAAGTATACGATTGCTAACAACAAGTGATTTTTGAGGGATAAAAATATTTGTCATATCTTTGTGAGATAAAAGGAAAACATATATTTTAGATAGAATTTGATTTTAAAAATATGGTAATTAACCGGTTAATTTTAAGAGTGGCATTTTTTATTTTGCTTTATTGTTTTTAAGAGTAATAAATGTAAATTTAGATTAATTTTGTGTTGCTTTATTTTTTGGTATCTGTATGGTTTGTTTTCTTGGTTAAGTTACATAAAAACTCATGCATAAGGATTTCTTTCTGTTATTTTATCTTCGGAAATTATGTTCAATTGAACTTAGCTGATATCTATGGAACTGTAGACATGAGATGGAATTTTGAAAATGAGACATTAAATACTTAATTAATGTCTTTGCACAAAAATGCATCACTTGCTATAATGCTATAAGGTTTTGCCACACAGTTGTGTTGAGCAAATATGCTTTTAGAAGCTGCTTTATTTGATATTTAAGGAATATTGAAAATTGAAGAAGATTATGAGGTCATAAAAGGATTAAGAATCACTTTGAATATCTCATTGTTTTATCATTCTTTTAAAAATAACTGCACTCATATGAAAGGGAAATCCTACTCGCATATGTGAGTAAAGAATGTACTTATGTAATCATGAATTGGAAATTATGACTAAATGCATATTATTTCTTATAATTATTTTAAATTTTATTAACTGATATTATTCATAGCAGCTTATTTAATGTCCTTCATAAGTTAAGTCAGGGTTCAGTGTTTGTTAAATTGTATAAGAAAAAAAATGTAAGCTCAGTGCCATAAGTGAAGGTTCATGACAGCCATAAAAAAATTGTGCATAAAAATTATGACTCTGTTGGCATAATGTGATGTCGTAATCAGTGATTTCATATGCCCTCTTTCAAAGATAAACTCAACTGCATAATAATTACATAGCCTAGCATTTAAAATCTGAGAATAAATGAGCAACAATTCCTTTAAATGTTAAAATAATACTCCATACATCAAAATCTTATGGGTGTAGCAGCATATCATGATGTTCTTAAGATTTTCTTTTCTCCAAATCCTATTATTTTGACTTTTGTGTAATTTTCCAAATTAGACTACAGTGTTTCTATTAAAAAAATGTATTTTTTCCCCCAGAAGGGATTAAAAGTTGCTTCCAGCAGAAGTGTGTATTAATCATTCCATCTTGCATGATTTTATGATCATTGGATTTGTTTTATGTATGGCATTTTGTCTAAGTAAAGTAAAATTACCAATGAGTTTATTTTAAATTTCATTTCAGGTTTATCAAGGGACCGATACAAAGTGCATAGTTGATAATCTAGAACCTAACATGCACTATTTATTACGTGTTGCAGCAGTGCGGCATTGTGATGAAGGTGATTTGATGGGTAATTTTAGTCCTTCTACTGCCTTCACAAGTCCAAATGTTGATATTACACCACAGGCTCTCACAGCTGCACCTCAGACCATTTCTCATAGTGAAAGGAGGACGATGAATGACAGACATTTAGCAGCTGCTTTGGTTTTTGCCTTTCAATTGTTCTCATTTCTGATTGCCATGTTTTTGGAACATGTCTTTTGCCTGAGCGCACCAACGTAAATGTTTCCCTTTTTCATACATACTGTAACACAGTTGCTCATTCCTGGTGCTTTACTGCTTAACAGTGACTATGTCTGAATTGGATATTGCGGGGTATTTCATATATTACAATTAGGTTCAAGCATCTTAAAATTCATCTGTTTAAATGTAACTTGATCCTTTTAGTTATCTTCTGTACTGTGTATTAGAAAGGTTCAATATTTTTAATGTCTGTTGTTTAATATAGTCTTTTTTATTTTGTTCAGAGATACCTAAAAAGTGTTTTGAGAAATATTGCAAATCATATCTTATTGTTATTTGCTTTCTTTTGAGACTTGAGAATTATATATATATGGATATATATGCACATATATATTTTTATATTTTATTCATATAATAAGTTCATGTTCAGAAAATTTGCAACTGTAATTTTTTTTTGTAAAATCTCACTTTTTCGTATTGCTCATAATATTAAACTATACCAGTGTTGCCCAAACTAATTTATAATGCTTTTTTAATGTTTTTATCATTATAATGCATTAAATAAACATTTAAGTGGTTATTATTAAAATATATTTTCCAAAATGCATGATTAAAAGCATTGAAATACAAATAATCCTAACTGTTTTGAAATGAAAATGCCCTTTATCTGATTATTATTATTTAATTCAAAATTTGCGTCGCTTCAAACTACAGTGTTCATTTCACATAATGTGCAAGCTTTTCTTTATTTTTATGCCTCCAAAACTTTTGAAAAAAGCATTCATTTAGACAAAATAATCACTTGTATGTATAGTGCTGTACTGAACCTTTTGATGGTGCATTTTTACTGCTTAGGAATTTTGTCAGATAGCAGGTACTCACTGTTTGTGTGGAAATTGTATTGTATGAAGTTTTTAACCTTCCTTGTAAATTTTAAGCTTTGGGAAATGAGTGTATTATAAAGTAATGCCTATATCATGTGGCATGTTCACGAGCTTAGGGTATTTCATACTTCAAAGTCTTTTTATGAAATTGTTATGAGGGTTAATTGTGCATAGAAGCTTGTGTTTATGTGAAAAAGAAAACTATGTAGTAACCATTGTATTTAGTTATTTTGTATTTACTTCTAAACCTGTTATTTATGCCACACACTGAAGTTATTTGCTTGGTGTAAGTGGAATGCACTTGTGGAGTTTTGTTATTGTCTGCATGTGGTGTGGATGTATTTATAATAAATATAATAGCTTTGATAATAAATGTTCTTTAGGATTCTTATTAATGTCATTCAAAATTTTAGATTCGATTTATATAAAGGTATCATAATGATGATTAAGGTCTAACAAATAAAATTGCCAAGAAAAAATAATACCATATTGGATGTGAAAAAAGAAAAGCAGTATAACTTTCTCTAAATCCATGTATCAGTTTAGCAACTCTAAATAATGGTGTAATATGTGCTCAAATTAAAAATCTTGTATGAAATCTCTTAATATATTTGTGAAAAAACATTGCTTTAAGTTACAAGGTCATCCTGGAAACTTAGTTGAGTAAAATTTGCACTTTAATTTTCATCCTTTGTGTAGTAAATTTTTCTTCAAAAATTGCATTATGTTAATGTTCTTAACTGCTAGATTTTAGTTGATAAATCATGTGTCTGCAAGAAATATTAATATTTATTGCTCTAATCTGTGTGTCCTTATTATTGTAATTTAATCTAAATTGTATTTTGTTTAACATAAGACTTTCACAATGTATATTTAAATTCAACTGAAATGTATATAGAAATGAAACAAAATTTTGAAAACTTCTTATCTATAGTGGAAAGTGAACCCCCAAAAAAGTGTTAATTTATGAAAGCTTTGTTTTTGAATGATAAAATGAAAGTGTACAGTACTATATCCACAATTTGAAGGCATTAATTCATTGTTTTGTACTATTCATTGATTAATTCAAAGAAAGACTTTAATACCTTCATTAGTATTTTTACAATTTTTATATGCAAGTTTTATTTATGAAATTACATTCCTCTTCATTTTTAAATAATATTTTTATAAACGTTATATACAGTTAATTCGAGTTTATTTAATCATAAACAATCATAAAGCTGTTTTTCTGTAATTTATTGTAAAATGCGTTGTTTTCCTGAATAATGTTTTCTTATAATTTGTATGTTTTTTTATGCTAAATGTACTTTTGTTTTCTTTTAGAAAATTCTCATAGATTATTCTTTGCATAAATGGTTAATTTCTTTGCTGCAAGTTCTAACAGTGGTGCATATTGTGCCTTCTTGGCTTAAACTTGGCAATTGAACTTTGAACTAATTTATAGTCATTACATTTATTAAGAATGCATTTTCCGTCCAATTGAACTTACTAATGACAATATGAATTATACTATAATTTGTGATGTTTTTCATACATGTTTCAAGTTGTTTATAATATTTGAGACATTCTGTACACCTTGAACAGATTTCATCATGTCTTAAAAAAATAATTTAGAAGGTAGTATAGGTATTTTTTCAGATGTACTTTAATTTATTTATTGGCAGTTGCTTTTTGTTTCGTTTTATTTTAATATTTTTTGAGACATTTATGAAATGATTCCAATAAAACTTGTTTTCAGAAATGATAGCGGGAGAATGAAATTAGACGGGTAGAAATTTTAAAGATAGCATAATAAAATAAATTTTCAACTTCAGATTTTTGAATATTTTTCATTGCAATAATTAATAAAAGTGAAAAAAGCGGCCAACTTCATACTTTTTTGTGTATGAGGTGTTTCTCACTAGAGGAACCAGAGGCAGCATTAGCTTTTAGAATTTCACTTTAATCTACACTAATTTTCTTTCTGTAATAGTTTTCTTATTTAAAGCATACAGTTTCATCATATATTTAAATTTTTTATTTTAAATGCTAATCTGTAGAAAACCTTGCTGAGCATTAGTTCTATTAAATAGTCAATAAATTAATGTGCATAAGCAAAACATGCTAATTTCTTCTATGACCAGCTACTCTCATAACTGTTACACAAATTTTTATTATCTTGGTATAATTTTCTATTTCACTATTTGGTTATAACACTTAAGCTCATTATCTCAGTAAATTTAGCATTTTTAAATGTATGTATGTATATATATATAAGTACGTTTAAAACTTATAAATAATACAGGAAATCATTAAATGTTTTATTGTGAATGCTTATACACATTAAATATAAATGGGTGGCAATATTGCTATGAAATATTTTTTATTTTTATAGTGTGAAATTCTTCCATTTTTTATTATAGAAATCAGTAAAATGCTTTATTCCAATGTATAGAATTTTTTAATGCTTTATTTTTCCCTTGATCCATTTTATCTATGAAAACTTGGTAAACATGTTTTTTCCTTGCTAATTGTTGTACATCGATCCAACTTACACTCCTCATATTCATCTAGTTACTGCTTTAAGTGATACATAGGATAAAATTATTTTCTTATTCTGTAGATAATTTGTCTTTCCCCTTTAATAAATTTGTTCAGATATATTGCTCCATATTCTCAGAAGTTTGAGTGGAAAATATTTTTGGGGGGGGGGGGGACTTTTCCAACCAAAATTGATTTAAGAAAAAGTTAATGAATTCACATCAGATCCTCAGCTATGCTATATTTTGCAGTTATCTTTTAAAATCCTATTATATTTTTAAATAGTGTTTTTTGTTTGTTAAATTGGGAATTATGTCTAGGGGAAGTTAAACAATAATTAGATCTGAAAATTATTCTAATCCAAAGTAAATTTAAATTATGCTTATTTATACTTCATCATTATGCAATTTTTACTGTATTTATTTTTGTTGAAATGTTTCGTAGTGTTAACATAATCACACATACACACAGCAGAAGAAAAGTATGAGCACAGTATTCTATTAAAAATTCTGAAATAAATTTAATCATTCATGATTGCAGCTTTGATGATGTCTTGAAACGTTAGATTTTGGGCAAATGACTATGTGAATTTTGTATTGGCTTATACTTTTGTCTGTTTTATAGTATTTAAAAGGCCTCAAAGAATTAAATTGTAGTTATGAAATAATTTAGCTTTACAGTGGAAGTATCAAATGATAAAGTTTTATTTGTTGTATTGTTGATATATGTTGACAAAGTATGTTTTCTTCAAGTTGAAAGAATTTTTTGGTGCTATTTTTAGTTAGTATGATAAACTGTGCTTTTCCTTAAAAAAACTGTGCATTTTTTATTTTGTTTGTAACTTATAAGAGTTTTGAATATATGGATTGCTATTTGTGTTTGGTATGAAAAAAGAAAAAAAAAATCTACAAAAAAAATTTGCAATTTGATATTATATATATATATATATATATATAAATATTTATGTATTATATGTCTAACTAATCAAAACATGTTCTCAGATGGTTATAAAATGTTTTAAATTTCTGTTACATTTTATAATATAAAATATAACTATTATTGCCTGAGATGTATTTTATTTGTAGGCTGGGTTGTTAAATGTCTAAGTGCTGCCTGGTTGCAGTGTTTAAAGATCAAAGAGTCCTTGTAATATACAAATCCTATTGCATTTGTTATATAGCACTGATAAATTATTGGGCATTGTTGAATTGTGCGACTGCTTAGTATATCGATCTTTAATGTGAGTCAGTGTATACTGAGGGTAAATGTGTATAAATATTATATAAAGTTAAATGCTTGTACCCTGAGAGGTCTTTAATATATATATATGTGTGTGTATTGCTCTTAAATTTCTATTTTGCTATGTATTGGTATAATTATGTGGAAATTTATTTACTTGCTGATGTGTGTAATTAATAATATAATTTTCCACAGTTAGTGAAAGGGACTTTGTGTGGGTAAATCTGCATGTGTGACACTGAATTTTACAATGTATATTTTTTAAGTCAATTTTTACATGCATCTGAAGCATTTGTTTTTAATTGTTTTTAATATTATTTGGATGTATAATGATATGTTTTATTCAAATCAGGTATAATTAATTTACATGATACAAAAAAATTGTAAATTAAATGTTTGGAGACTGGGATTTTGAAATTTGTTAGCAGCTTTTTTAGTTCTGATGATATTATTTGCAATCATCTCATCTTCAGCCAAAGCTTTTAGTTTCTAAGAAAATTTTATTTATAAAATTATAAAAAAGGGTATATTATCGAACAAACCATCAGCTATTGTGAAATAAAAACATTTTAAATTAATACTGAAATATGTTTTCCTTTTTGAGTATAAGGTTTTTTTTGTATGACTACATTATAGGTCTTCCATACAAAAATCACAACACCAATACACATATTTTTTTAATTAGTTTATTTGTATTCTAGGTTTTGACTGGTGTGCAGGTTCAAAGCCAATATGAAATAATTTTTATAAGAATTATATTACAGAGAGGAGAAAATAGTATTGTTTGTACTTGAAAAAAAATGTTTTTAAAGTGGTTAAAATCTTTTCATTCATTTTCTCCATATCAAAGGAAACATTTTTTATTTCAAAGCTTTTCTCCCATTGCTTTAAAAAAATGTGTGCATAAGAAATATAATGGCCAATCATTTTTGTGAGACACTGTATGTTACTTCTGAAGGGAATCCTGGAAAACTCGCACAACCTGAAGTTTCAGTCACCGAGAATGAAACTGAAGACGAAATACTGTTGTTTCATGGCTGTAGATGTACAAATACTGATTGGTTTGGTTCACTTAATAATTGCAAAGCCCGCGAGGGCTATTTGCATAAGAGAGTTATTCCTTCGTGGAGGACATTCTAAGGGAAACTAGCTTGTATACGTGTTACATATGGGGAAAACAATGAAAATGCCCATGCAGCCAGCCGTTTGCCTGGAATCGAAACTACCAGTGATTAGCGACATTACCACTCGGCATTTGAGGCCCGCACAAATATCGATCAGCCTGAAGAAGCTACATCTGAGTCCCCATCTTCTTCCACTATTTCTTGGAGACTAATGCTAATCTGCAATTACAATTTACTGTATTTTATGGTTGAACTTGAGTTTAATATGCAGTTTACAAAACAAAGATTATTTTATGACGATGAAAGGAAACGTGTCGGATTGTTTCGATACACTTAGAAAATTTCTTTAAAATGAAAACCCCTGTAAGATAGAATTTTGGTTAGTTTTAATGCTTATTGACTTCATTTGTTGTTTACTAATGCAGTTTAGAAATTACCCATGACATGAATAAGACTGTATTAGTAAAATGTTATAACACCAGTATTTAGTGTAAATGCAGGTAAACTTTTTTTTTCTCTGAGTTATCAGCAATGTTAGAAATTTTCTTTTAATAACATATTAAATTTATGAGTTAGAGATAAGGACAAGAATTAATTCACTCACGGCTATCCTTGATTTCAAACCTAATTTTGGATCAAAATGTATGTCTATCTTTTAAGACAAGAAACCATGCACAACAGAAATGATTATTCTTTGCTTGACCAATTAAATGTTATGCTCGCGCAAAGCTTAAATGTTACGCTTCAGACTATGCCAGCAAATATTTACTTGCTTTTCGTGCATTTAAACTGTAAGGTTGTAAGTGAGATGTTGCCCGAACTTCAGTCCTACAACCGTTATCGCTAAATGCATCTGAAAATAATCTGACAGAGACTTAACGAAAGTTTAAACAACCTGTTTATTAAACTGACATTAACATAAAGGACACAACTTGTGCTACACTACTTGGAGCTATGTAACTGAATCAATAACAGGTACTCAAATTTAAACACTGATAAATTTAAGATTACGCATTCAAATAAATAAGCTAGCTACCTCAACTAGCTTATTTATTTGACTGCTTAAGTTTAAAGCAGTTGGCTGAGAAAGAATACGAAACCGAGATAATAACTTAGATAGAGCTGGCAGAATCTGACAGAGTTATGCAAGTGCCAAAAATGTTTCTCTCTCTTTAAAATCCAAAACCCTCTGCTTAAACGCTTTTAAAGCTAATTTGCATTCTGGTCAGGAATGCAGAAAGAAGAATTAAAGATAAGAATCGTAATAACTGATTTATTAACATAAGAACAAAAGTATGGATTGAAATCTTGCCTTTTTATGCAAATTAATGTGCAGTGTAATATGCTAAAACGGAACACACGTAATCAATACCTAGGTAAAAAGTTCAATGACCCGGATTCCGTCTTATTGCGTCTATACTGTGTTCTCAACGTACGCTGCCGGCCGATGTGGCTGCTGATTCTGAACGATCCTACCTCCTGCAATCGGCGATGTAATTGTCCGAATAGTCTATGGTCGGTGCGTTTCCGAACCCCCTGTTCCTATGTAATTATGACTGCTCATGACCTGTCACAACCATATGTGCCGCTTGGATATGATCTTTTGTGACAACTTGTGTATTTTATATATATATATATATATATATATACACATACATACATATGCGTGTATATATATAAAATTTAATGCATCAAAAGTTTTCAAAATTGCTGTAATTTTTCACGTAATTCGACGAGTTCTGGCGAGGGCATTGTACATTTTTCACGTCTCCTGCGTCACAAAAATATAATGACTCTACAACGTGACATTGTTTACAAGTAGTTGCATTTTTTAATTGCCGACATATTGCACTAAAACTTCGTAAAGTTAACTAACGAATTTGGTCTAATGTTCTGGCAGCCGATTTAGAGAATATAATTACGTTTTGTGTTTAGTACACACTTTTTTGTTGTCAGAAGTCCTGGTCAATTTTAGAGATGATCCAGGTAACAAGTTTCTTTGCATTTACTATCGAAATACTTTTCTATAGCTGTACCTGTACTAAACTGTAAACTCACCTGCGCAATGGCTGTTAGAGAGCCAAGGCTGGCAGTTCCCTGAAATCTGCTTTCTACACCGTGGGCTCCGGGATATGTGAGTATAATGCCCCAGACAAGTGGTCGGCTTGTCGCAGGACCCGCGGTGTTTAGTCCCCAAACGAACTTGGTACTCATTTTATCAGCCCATTTTTGGGATTTAGGGTCGAGTCAACCTTGCCCAGCTTGGAGATCGAACCCTCGGACCTGTGGTGCTGCTGCGTGAGGCGCTAGCCACTGCACCACCGGGCTTGTACTCCGAAAACAACATTTAGTTGTAACGAGTTGTCTCATGGCGACAACTTCTGAAAATGATTTGAATTTCTCAGAGCATAAATTAATGTTGGGATCGAATATTATCCCTTCAAGACGTCCATCCCTGCATAAGATTAGAATCGTTTGAAATAATGGGTGATCGTCTTAGAGAGAGTTTACTTTTTTAATGCCACAGGTTTAAAAAAAACAGGATTATCTGAAAATGGAGAAAATCCATGTTTATTCAATTTCAGTTTTAGCTCGGATAATTCTTTAATTTTACTAATGTTACAAATGATTCTAAATACAACATTTCACTGGTACAATAAAATTTCTATTTGTCACAATGTTTTTGCAGGAGGTCAGCTTTCCAAATTTCCATGCAGTATTTGCATTATAATATTTTCTAAAGATGATGAATTCAGAATTCTATAAATGATTTAATTTTATTGTAAATTTTTGTAGTAACGGAACGTACTTGAAATAGAAATCTACACGGTGATGATTTTAACAACCCGTCTTTTTATTTCAAAAAAAAAATCTCTTCTTGTAGACATTCTACATATACAATATGCATCAAGAACGTTTTATCTTTTTATTGATGAATTGCCTTTCTAACTCGAGAAAATATCGCCTTGGCAATATGATGTGGGTAAAAAATTCTTGCTGTCGATTTACAAAATCCGCAAATATTTACGGAATCTATTTCTCGAGGTAGAAAAGAAAACAAAAATTTGAAACTGTTCTGCAATTGTACGGGACATTGCCACGTTATACTATGGTAAATATTCAGATTTACCCGTTTTTCGGCTTTTAAATTACGCACAAGTATACAGGACTCCCGTGTAAATTTAATTAAAGGTAGCATGTAGGCATTGGAGATTCGTTGACATAGATACATTTATTACGATTCGAAAGCCACTGTTTATTCATCTCAGATTAGTTTTGTAAATTTTCAGTTTCTTTTTTTTTTTTTTCTGAACTCCCAGTTGTCAGAAAAAAAAAATCGAATTGCTTTCAGCAGATGCACAGTTAAATAGTAATAAACAGCTTAATTTAAGGATTTATATTTTTGAGTATATAACATGCAATGCTATTACATAATTATAAAAATTTTTAAATATATTTGTTCCTAGAGATCATCTAAGAACTAAGATCATTTTTAAATATCTAAGAACAATTGTCCCATATGGAAGTTTCGTCAAAGTCGAAAACTGAATTTGTATTTAAACTTGAATAATATATATAAGTATATACAGGGTGATTCGCTACCAGGTCGACAAACTTGCTGGGTGTGTAGGGAGTGCAGAGACGACTCGAAATCACAGGGTCGCAAATGCCATAGTTGAGAGCTATGATGCAAAGAAGCAGAGAAAAAGAACAGAAACAGCAATACATTAATGGGATAGAAAGCATGTTTTTGAAAGATTGAACTATAACAGGTGTTTGAAATTACGACCAGAAATCGTTTGCCATGCCTGACAGCGGCGCTGCACGGAATTCATTACATTCTGGAAGATTTCTAGCAGGTCACATATCCTCCCAGAAGCTACAGATATTCGAACGACGAAGTCTTCTTCTGACGGAACTGGCGTCTTGTACACCGAACTCTTCATGTTATCCTAGAAGAAGAAGTCTTTGCATGATAGGTCTGGTGATCTGGCAGGTTAATAAACCGTGCCACCACGACCTATCCACCGCTGTCCAAAGGTTACGTCGAGGTGTCGGCGGACATCAGTCATGTAATGTGTAGGAGCCTCGTAATGCTGGTACCACATGGATGTAATATCTCGTAATGCACGGTAATGTGTACCTCCGTAATGCACACCCCGTAATGCTGGTTCAGTACATGTTCCTCCGTCGTTGCACAGTGCAACGACGGAGGAACATGTACTGCGTCAAGAAGTTCGGGCAGGAATAGTTTCAAGAAGCTCAAGTATATCCTATCTCCCAAAGGGCTGGGCAGAAGGTACTGTCCAATGAGGTAGTCCCCAATAATGCCGACCCAGACACTGACCGATAAACACTCTTGAGCTTCACATGTTTGCGTACCATGAGGGTTCTCCAAAGCCCATACATAGGCATAATGCTGACTGAAGGCTGCCTCACTTGTGAAAATTACTTTATCCGTGACCAATGTGGACGCAGTAAATGCGCTGTCTGCAGCAATCTGTTGCAGGAACCATGTAGCAAACGTCCTCCGGAGTGTATAAGCCTCAGACTCTAATAACTAGATGTGATGAAGATAGCATGCGTTCATTTGGTTTGCTGCGAGTATTCGCCAGACAATGGATTGAGATAAACCCAATTGTTGGACATTCGCTGGAGTATTCGTACTTGAATTATCTTCTACCACACTTAAGTCCGCCTCCTGATTGCCAGGTGTCCTCTTCCTTAGCTATCGATCCATTGTAGCTCTCGTTAAACAACCAGTTTCACGTAACCTTCTGTTCACACTTGCGGAGGTCGTTTGATGTGGAGCACGCCTGTTCGTTCGGGTAACGTTTTTGGTACAACCGTCGAGCGGCGTACCCTTTACAATCAGCAGCTCCATACACGATCAGCATGTCGACCAGTTCATTGTTTGAATAAGCGTTCATCATACTATTTTGGGAAACGGATCGCAAGTGACAACTTCCAGCAGAATCGCTGTTCACGCAATCTTCCTTTCAGCGCCACCTACCGTAATAATGCCGGTAGGAATCTTCCAGAACGTAAGGAATTCCATGTGGCTCCATTGTCAGGCCTCTCCGACGACATCATGTTTTTTGTCCCATTAATGTGTTGCTGTTTTTTGTTCTTTTTCTCTTCTTCTTTAAACCATAGCTCGCAACTACGGCATTTGTGACCCTGCTTTCCTATGTGATTCCGAGTCGCCTCTGTACTCCTTACGCACCCTGCAAGTTTGTCAGTCTGGTAGCGAATCACCCCGTATAAGTGCAAATATTATTTGTGAGATTATGTTTCTGAAAGATATGAAAATTTTCACAATATAGTACAATTTAGTGTTGACTTGGTGAATCAATTTTTGGTAGCAAATTGTTTTCTAAAAGCCGTTTAATTCACAAACTATATCTTGAATATATGGAAATAAGCTCAAAAGTACAGCCTCTATTTCTAGAATTCTGTTGAATTTAAAGTTAAACTTTTCAGAAATATATTAAGTTATAAACGCATTTTTATTCTTATCTAATTATTTTAATTTCTATTGTCTTTAACAGTTCATATTTTTTTATATAAGAAGTCAATTGAAGCAGTTAGTTTATTTTTCTGTAAATAAATCAGTCTAAGTCATATTATTTCCACTTAAAGGTCATGTAAGCAGCATATCCTGGATGACAGAAGGAATACAATTGTAGTAATATAGTAGTACTATAAAAATTAAGATTGGATATAACCTTTGTAATAGAGCATAAAAAAATTTATTATCCTGTAAATACGAAATCATAAATTTTGCAAATGATTATGTACCGATAGCTGCTCTTTTGGAAATTATAATTTGAAAAAGGAAGATAGAAGCTTCTCTGAATATTTAGAAATTAAGATATATAATCTGAAATTTTGAATAGTTTATAAGGTTTGATGGTTTCACTGCTGTAAACAGTAACCAAAATAAACGACTTATTGCTAAGTAAATACAAAACCTTGTGAAAGGTGTAAAAGACACTTTTATTTTGTAAACTCAAATAGATGAACAGAAGGTACTCTTTTGCTTACATATCTACTGGTATTTATGGTGAAAACTCAAAGTAGAACTTCAAAAGTAAATATAATTTAAATACAAATATCCAAAGGCTGCACAGAGTAATTTAATCGCGAAGTTGGCTCTGAGTTCACCGGCGTGTTTTTAACTATCGGCAAGTAACAACGCCGAACACAGGAATTATTTTCTAGGATAGCAAACCTAGTAACATGGCCTTCAAGCAGCGGAACACGCTCTAACTTCGCAAACCCACACTTAAACGGAATAAAACCACAGTTCTCAAGAGAAGAATGAAACGAGCAAAAAAGAAGCAAACTGAACAGCAGCATACATAATTTTCGCCAAACAGAGAGCTCTCTATAAAACAGAAATTAGATCATCCAAAATTAACTATTGGGGAAAATATATATCAAGGAGTAAAGACCTCTATAATAGAATAATATAAGAAGAATATACCACTTATAAAATCTGCGCAAACAAAGCTTTCAGATCTTCACAAATAATAATTCCCCAATAAATTTCACATACTTCAGGGTCAGAGGATGCCCCTTCAACTGCAATAGCAAAAATTATGGACACCGTATTCCTGAAGGACGATGTAGAAGGTGACACAGAAGAGAAAATACTCGGCCACCTTGCACACAAGCTGATCCTCCCTTTACAGAATTCGAAATTAATAATGTTATAAAAGTCTATTAACGAATAAAGCTCCAGATCCAGATGGGATAAATAACGTAATGATAAAAATAATAAACAAACACTTCCCTTCACTTATCCCGGTACTAAAATGCCTACAATTTCATATTTTCCCCTCCTGCTTCAAGCTAGGACAAATACTTCAATTTAACAAGGAAGGTCAAGATGCATCCAATCCGAACTCATATAAGCCAATAAATCTCCTCCCAAGACTGGGGAAACTTCTTAAAAGAGCCTTCGGAAATCGTCTCAAGCGCCGCATGAAAACGTTAAATAGTATCAGTAACTTGCAGTTTGGATTCACGCCTATTAGAAGCACAATATATGCAATCAACGAAGCAATAGTCCAAATATCTAGCAAAGCCCAGAACCTACATTCTGCTCTATTATACCTAGACCTCAGAAAGGCTGAGATAGACTCATTCTGGTGGCCTGAGGTATTGGGCACACTTAAAGAAATCAAATGTTTGAAGAACCTATTTAAAGTATTCCAGAATTAATTTTCTAACAGAAATAGCATAATAATAATCAACAACAGAACCATCGAAAGAAATCAATAAAGAGTTTGTCTGCAGGGCTCTTGCCTCAGCGCTGATTTCTGGAATCTAGCATTTAATGAAATAGTACATCAATAGCCAGACCACACAAAGTGCTTTGCATTTGCTGATGATGCAGTCTTTCTAATGATTGGACGCTCTAGAGAAGTATTGGAGGCCAATGTTAATATCAGTTTTCTCTGGAAAAATTCAACGAACTTTGCAAGCACCAAACACTAACAATATCATAGGGAAAATCCCAAGTCATGATATTCCATAAGCCTTCTAAAAAAACAAGATTACCGAAATTCCACATTGATAACAGCAAAATCAAAATAGTCAAATCCCTAAGATATCTGAGAATTATAATAGATAATAAACCTAACTTCATTGAGCACCTATAGCAAATTAAGAAGAAAACCTCCATTATAACTAACAACCTGAAAAAAATGCAGGGTGTCGGATGAGGCTTGAACCCGCAGATACAAAAGCTGTTATATAATACTCTTTTAGAAAAGACAGCATTGTATGGTGTAGTGAGTGATATGGGCGTCCCCAATAACAGTGAGAAAACAAAAGCAACTCCAATCCATACAAAGGCCCTTCCTTTTGAATTATTCTTGAGCTTTTAGAGCAACCTTAAATGTTGCACTGTTTCGGCTTAACAGCAGCATCCCCCTGTTCTTAGTTGGGGAGTAGGAATATGAAAAGACTTCAATTCTTCAGTTAAGAAAAGACTGCAAAATTAAAAATGAGATAGTAGTTGCCAGCTCGTACACCTCACTGACCCATCCATATGAAAGAAACCCAGCTAGCCGAAATAACATCACACTATGCATAAGGCAGAATAAATACCAAACATTATTTCTGAAGATCTACATTGACTATTCGGGCATAAACAACGGAAAAGGGTGTGCTATAAAAATCTATCTCAATGATAATAACACAAAAGATTTCAAGTTCCAACTTGACAAAGAGAATAGCATTTTTCAGTCGGAAATGTTCATGATCCTGCAGGCAGTCAACGAAACCATACATGAGCATTTTCCAAGGACTTACATCTATACCGATTGTCTATCGCCAATGCATACACTCGCGAACACAAATAGTAAATCACCATTAGCTCAGGGAATTCATAGAAAGTCGTCCAATGCTCATTTCCATTCCAAGGCCAACATTTCTTTATAATCTGGATTAAAACCCATGTTGATTATAAGGGAAACGAAGAGGCTGACACAGTAGCCAAGGAGGCAGCATGAACAAGATGCCATGGAAAAAAATATGCATCCCCCAGCCAGCTCCTCACCTAAAACTAAAACTACAAAACACAACTAAAGAATAATGGCAACAATGGTGGGACGCTGCAAATACAGGGAGAGGAGTTTACAACCTCTTCCCCAAAATTCACTCTTCTCTCATCCATGTCACCAGACATATCATAGAGTTTATCACGGGGCACGGCCCCTTTCTCACGTACATCTATGAAAGAAATCCCTCCTCGTGAGACTCCTGTGCTTGTGGTGGAAAAGGGTCGTTTGGAACATTATCTACACTCACGTTTGTGAAAATTGCAACACCAAGAAGGAATCGTCATAATTGAATGCAATTTAATACACAGTTGAGTGGTAGTGGTACAAATAAATGATTAAATGTTCAAAGCAAACAAACAAGAACAAGAGATCAGAATCAGTATTTTGTGTGGCCACCACGCGCCGCAATAAGTGCTGCTACACGACGTGGCATGGAGTCAAACAAAGTTTGAATGTCTGACTGAGGAAGAGCATTCCATATCGTTTGTACGCGTACCCAAAGTTCGTCTGCAGACGCAACAGGACGAGGATCACGAGCAAGACGCCGACCAATGACATCCCACACATGTTCAATTGGCGACATATCCGGGGAACACGCAGGCCAAGGAAGAAGCTGTACCTGCTGCGCTGCAAAGAAGGATTTAACAATCCGAGCAGTATGAGGGCGGGCATTGTCCTGTTGAAATACAGCGCCTGGCAAGCTTTGAAGGAAGGGAACAGCTTCGGGCTGTAGAACTTCACGGATATACCGGTTGCTGTTCAGATTGCCCACAATTCGTAGCAATTGAGATCGTCTATGATATGCTATGGCGCCCCAGACCATAACTCCGGGTGTTCGTCCACTGTGGCGTTCGATAATGCACTCCGGAAGGTGGCGTTCACCGGCATAGCGTCTGACACGAATGCGGCCATCATGGTACCACAAATTAAAGCGGGATTCGTCAGAAAACACGACATGCTGCCAATCAGCACGCCAGTCTCTATGCTGATTGGCCCATTGTAGCCGCAGGCGGCGATGGTCGTGCGTTAGGGGGATCCTGTATAAAGGAGTCCGTGCGCGCAGTCCACACTGCAGCAGACGTCTACGAATTGATGAAGCACACAATGAAACACCTGTAGCTATTGACCACAGTGCTGCCAATTGTCTAGAGGAAGCTGTACGGTCCGTCCGCGCCATGCGGACCAGGTGTCTATCATCGCGAGCTGACGTCACATTTCGGGGTCCACTCCCGGATTTCCGAGTTGTCCGACACTCGTCCGTCCACTGCTTCCAAACGCGCATCACTGTGCTGCTGTTACGCTGCACACGAGAGGCTACTGCACGATACGACAATCCAGCTTCACGAAGGCCGATGATTCTCCCTCGTTCAAACTCTGTAAGTTGTTCAAATCTCGCTCTCTTTCGTCGACGAGGCATAAGTACAGATTGAGTTAACGTTTACCACTAGCAGATAACCACCGATAACCATACACGCCTCGCTACAGCCGTCCATTTATTCGGATCCATCAGCCGTTCAGAGGGCGCTGCTCAGCATACGCATGCGCTACGGATTTGCAATTCTAATCATTTGCATATCATGCGCTACTTTGCATTTCCTGAAAATTTCAGCTCACTCGCGTAAGTCCTTCATGGTGTTGCAATTTTCACAAACGTGAGTGTATATTCCTGCCCGTTTACAGATTCCCTCCATCTAAAGAAGCCGAATTCGGAAAAAGGCCTATTCCCATTCCTAAGATATGCAGTTAAGAATAAGTACCTGAGGAATAAAATTGCGAAGATAATTGGCTTTTCAGTTGCTAAAAATCAAGAGCTATTCCAGTGTAAATTAGCCTTCAAAGAATTTCTCCAGCAACAGTGAAACAAAGCTATTAAATGCAGATATATGTGCACGGGCGCACCTTCACCGGAAAGAAATAAGCACCGCAAACAATATGAAGCAAAATATTGGACACTCATAAGTAGTGTAAGGGGCGACTACCTATTTACTTAATAATAGATAGACCCTACAATTCAACTTAACATAACCTCCAAAGCGAACAACATACAATAAATTGTCAAAATTGAATATAATTATAGTAAGCTAATTGTTGTAAAAACATATGATATTGCATATAATGAAGTGGCAAAAATAAGTTAACAATATATCAGCTTAAGTATATGCAGAACTATCTAAATTAACGTAATGAGCATAAGCATGCAGATGAAGCTAATTTTTTCTTTTTTTCAAACTTATTTATTTATGCCCCTTTTTATTATTCTTTTATATTCCTTTTTACTTTTGATTGCTCATTGTAAATCTTGACGTAAACAAGTCACAATTCTATACATGATCTGTAAATTAGTAGAACAAGTTGCTTCTAGCCACTGCAATATATAATGTCATGATCTATCTTTACATGTGAGTAACAAGGTACTGCTAGATATAATGTAATTTCTGCAAATCAATTATCGCAAAAACATATGTTACAGCACATAATGAATCGTCAAAATTGAGTTGCTAAAGTATCAGTACAACTATACAACAATATTTAAATGTAAGCTTTGTAAACAATTTTTATAGTTCTAAGACACTGATGTAAACAGATCATGTTTGCAAACATGAGTTGTAACTTGGGAACATCACGCTTGTATCTACTGCAATGTATAATGTTGTAAAGTTTATCCTAAGTTTATAACAGTTATTTTAAGTTTGTTATACTATCCTAGCTCTCCTAATTTCAGCTTACAATTCCTTACCAGAGTGAATTTTTAGAATCGCGTTAAATGCAAATGAGTAGTAGATAGTATTTAAGTCGAAGTTCCACTGACTTCGATAGAGAGAATTAGAATTCCTGAATAGCGCGTGTTTGCCTTTTGGCTACCTCTCTCTAAGCTGTTGCTACGCAGGGCACGTATCAAGAGGTCCGTGGTTCGACTCCCGGCGAGGGCATTGCTCATTTCTTCAGTTTCCCGCATAAAAAAAATAACCTAATACCTCTACTGTGGGGTTCGAACTAAAAAGGTGGTGGATAATGACTCTTCACTACCAGGATTTGGCGACTGGGCCCCCTAATCCTTTAAAAAAGGGAAGTATATAAGGTACTTGTCTCGCCTTCTTAGCATGCCTTCGTGGTGTAGTGGTCAGCACGCTCAACACGTGGTTCGAGTCCTGCCGAGGGCATTGCTCATTTTTCAACTCTCTTGCTTCCAAAAAATACCTAATGTCTCTACAATGTCCTGAAACATGATGCCTGTACACTCTACAATAGATAACAGCATGAAACATACACGTGTATAACTATGTATCACTATGTATAACATATAATGTAATGCATTTTACTAGTTTACTTTTACATAGTTAATTTAACGCTGAAAGTATGAGTGCCGTTGATGCCGCCGGCGGTGGTAGAATTTACAGTGTTGGCTGGAGTCACAATTTCATCACGACTCGAAGACGCCGGAAGGTTATTGGTTTTATAGTTAGTGTGTACAGCTAATACCTACTTACTTAGTGTAAATATTAGGTGGCCGCTTTACTTCTTATATAACATAACTCACACTTATATATGTGCAAACTAATTTGCATTCTGGCAAGAAAAGAGAAAGAGAGAAGTGAAAGTAAAGCTTCCAAACGTAAAATAACTGCTATGTAAATTAAATAAACCTTACATGTTTCCCCACCGGAATTTAAATAATCGCAACGAAGGCCATTAGCGCCTTTGGTAAGATCTTAAATATTAATGAACCCAAGAGACAACTTTTTACAGGAAGCTAACTACATTACATAAGCTGGATCTCTGCAAGACATTTTTTTTCGTATTAGATATTAATAAAAAAAGCAGCTTTCATTCATCTGAGAGGAAAACGATTTTAGCAACAAAATGTAACACATTTTGAAGCACTTTCCTTTTACCTGAATTTTTTTTTCCAATTCAACTTTATCAGAAATTTTCATACGTTCTCAGTTATTTTAGAATTAATTTCCGCCCAACCGGGATGGTGGTTAGTGATGTTGACGGCCGTACGGAAGGCCACGGGCTCGAATCCCGGAGCCAGCATGGGTGTTTGTAAATGTATACTGTCTGTGCGGCAGGGGGCACTCTAAATATGCGGTGAGCCGAAAGTACTCTCGAGAGGTAGGTGGAGCGGGAAGAAGGATGGGAGACCCTCGCAGATGCGCCGCCGGATTCTCTTCCTCACTTCATCAAAATTGTCGCGGGACTGAGCAAAGTCGTCCTCGTGTCACCTGTATGCTGCTCAAGGCTCTTGCCAACGACAGTCGCAGTCTTGCACTCCCGCCCACCATGGATTTTCTGAGTTTGTTCTGATGTTACTTCCAGACAAGTGAAATAAATCACAACCAACAACAGAATTAATTTTTCTTTCCCCTCTACTCTCCAGTAAAATGTACTGTAATGTACGAGCAAGTGTCATTTGTACAAGTGTATAAACACTACCATCTATACGACATCCTATATATTAGAAAGTTAGACATACTAGACTTCAAAAACATCTTAATTTCAAAACTGCCCCTAATGTACTAATCAAAATGTATCACTAAACTTTTGTGTTAGCTAGGGAGCTTAACTTCTAATTACATACATAACACTAGCTTTTGTTTTAGCTCAGTTTTATGTTCCTTTGATAGTTTACATTTAAAGATTTCATTTATACTTCAAGAGTTCAGGTTTTACAATTACGCAAGCATTTACTCTTACTTTAACACATAAGATTAACAGAACGTTTTTGTCTGCATTACTAAGCTATTACACATACTTCACGAGACATTTTAGAGTACATTACACTGAGAAGTTTACACTTTACATTACATGCACACGAGTTGTTCAAAGTTATTTTACAGTTTCCCGAAACTTCCTCAAAAATCAATCTTTTGACTAAAATCAAAATTTCTATTTTTAAAGTAAAGAGAAAATCGTTGCTTAATTAAATTCAAATGCTTCTTGCTACATAACTAAAATGAGTTCGCTTGAGATAGCCAGTAACTGCTGCATTTTTAGATATAAAGCAATAACTAAATACGTGAAGAATGTAAATTGCACTTATCTTTTGCTTCTCTGGTGTTCGTTCATTCTCTTGATGACGAACTCTTTCCGTGATGGAAAAACTCTGATCTCTTGCATTCGTAGTCGTCCGGACGTGATTCACTAACTATCTTTTCTGTGTCGTTTCCTGGTACCTTTGGAATTTGTATTGCCGTTGGAGGAATTCTGCTCTCGTGCCCGGCTTTCCAGTTTGTTTGTTAGATGGAACCATAACCTGATTCCTGTAAACTTTGTTCTTTTGCCATGAATGCTCCTCTTTTCGTCTTTTCCGTCGTAGATTTTGCCGTGCAGAATCGCTATTTACATTTCTCACTAGAACATAAAACATTTTCCGTTGATGTCTAAGCTGGCGCTGATTGTTTGATGTTTGCTCGTTGGATCACATGGATCGCCTTAATTTCCGTTTTCTTTTTGGAAGTCTGCTAGTTCTTAAGTCTTGCCCCTGTTCTTTCTGCAACTCATTTCCTCTTGAATCTTAGACCTTTGGCTTTTTTTTTCTCTTTTTCATTAGTTATGGTACTCAGTCTTTTTTTCTGTTAGGGCCTCCCTCTTTCGATGCAGATGGAACATGTGTAACCCTCCTTTCGAGTACTGCGTTTCTGCCAGGCAGTGACTCTTGCAAAATATCTTTTAAATGAGGCTTATCAGATCGTTCTTGGTCAAGTTTTACCCTACTAGCAACTGTCTCTTCCCCATTTTGATTAATAACAGTTTCCGGTATAAAATGAATTACATATGGGCCTTCGCATATGGGGCAAAATTTTCCAACTTTCTATTCATTTGCACATGATAAAGAATGCTTGATTTTTAGAATTTTCTTTCCCACCTTAAAATTTACCTCCCTTCGTTTTTTGTCATAATGTAATTTTTGCTTTCTTCTTGCAATATCCGAATTACGGATAACTTTGTCAACTAGCTTTTGAACATGCTCCATTTTAAATTCCGAAGCCCTCTTTTGAACAAAAAAATGTTTATCCAGAGGAATAATTAATTTTCTCCCAGCAAACAGTTCTTTTGGCGTCTTCGCTGTGATATCATGTTTAGCCTCCCTCGAGGTAAGTACTAGTCCACTGACGTAGCTATCCCATCTCTTATGATAGTTTTTTACATAGCTAAGTACAAACTTAGCCTGCTCTGCTATGCTTTTTACTGCGGCCGATAAGGTATCATTTTTAAGTGCCGTATGCCAAGCCCTGCGCATAGCCTCTCAAATATTTGATTAAAAAATATTTGATTTTTGCCGGAATAGAAGCGAAATTTACCTCCCTTCGTTTTTTGACATAATGTAATTTTTGCTTTCTTCTTGCAATATCCGAATTACGGATAACTTTGTCAACTAGCTTTTGAACATGCGCCATTTTAAATTCCGAAGCCCTCTTTTGAACGAAAAATAGTTTATGCAGAGGAGTAATTAATTTTCTCCCAGCAAACAGTTCTTTTGGTGTCTTCCCTGTACTATCGCAGCCGCATGATCTGAGTAAACTGTAACCGGTATCTTGCCAAAGTACACTCTAAATTTTTGAACTGCTAACAGAATTGCTAGCGTTTCCCTTTCTGCAGACGTATAACTGTTCTGCGTAGGATTCAGAGTTTTATTTAAATATGCAACTGGCTGTCCATTTTGAGTCAGTGCAGCGCCTGCTGTATAATCTGAGACATTCGATACGATCTGTAAGTTCCCATCGCCTTCAGTCAATTTCAGCACTGATACTTGAATTAACCCTTGTTTAAGTTGTGAGAACGCTGGTTTGCTTAGGCCGAATAAGTAAATCTGCTTTCTTTCTTTTTACAATGGCTCAGCTATCTTAGTAAAATCTTTGAAAAAAGTCCTATAATAGGAACTCATGCTTAACTATGAGGACAACATTTTTACTGTATTTGGTGGAGCGTCATGTTTTATTGCAATTATTTTGAATCTTCTGATTCAATTCCTTTTTTGCGATACCTTAAAACCTAAGTAACGAAGTTCCTTCATAGCGAACTTACATTTTGAAGCATTTATTTTTAATCCTGCATTCGTTTAGAAGCGAAAACGTGCAAATTCCTAATATATTCATCTATTGTCTTACTAGTTATCACATCATCTAGATAAATGAAAGTGCTTTTACCAAGAGTATGTCTTAATATCGCGTCCATAGCCCACTGAATAATAACGGGGGCTCCACATAAGACAATGGCATTCCTAAAAGGACCTAAACCCTTGGTTTTGTGATAAATACGGATTTCGGAGCATCTTATGGCTTTACACAGATTTGAATATACCCTGAAGTAAGATCTAACGTTGTCAGGTAATTCATTGATTTATATTTTTTAATTATTTCTACTTTTATATACAGTTGATAAGCAAGCTATTTAGTAAAACTACTGAGTTTTCGATAATCAAATGCAAAGCGCACGCTTTGCGGTCCGTAGTTGGGAGATTATTCTTTCGGCATAATACTACTGGGTAGTGTAAGGGCTGCTTACGGTAACTATTATTTTATTCTTCGTCTTTTTTTGCATGAGTTCTTCGATAATTTGTTCTTTGTCATACCGATAAAGTTTTTGCTCTTATAGGTTGGGCATTTACTATCCAATGCTGTGGCTCACAATTTGAGTGTGGTAAGGCTTCATGTCAAGTAATTTAGAAAAATGTCTTACCAATCCTACCAACTTGCTTTTATCTTCAGACGGTAAGTGAGTTAATTTCTGGAGGATATGCTTCTTTTTCCTTCGTTGCCTTCCTCTCCAGCTGCAACATGACCTTCTGAAAATTTATTTTAGCTCCCCCCCGCTGCCTTTAGAAAATCCATCCTTAATCCTTAAAATTACAGGGGCTCAGAGATTTTTTACAACGTAAAACATTACCTCCTTCTGCTCGTTCTTTATTTGCGCGTGCAACATTTTTCCCACGTATGTGCACTGCTTGCTTTGGGCGGCAATAACTTTTGCTCACGTAATCCCAACCATTCTATATCTTCTAAAGTATTTTCGAAAGCATTTTTAAGTCAGAAAACTGCATTGAGCCTCGGTGACTAATAGTGTAGCTGTTAGAACATTATTTAACAATACTTATATTAGAAGCAGAACAAAATTTTTGATTAAAACAGTATTTATCTGCGTTCTAAAGAATGTTTTTGCCTCTGCTAACTATACTCAGTACCCCTGATTAGTTTTCATTCTACTACTACAAAAGAGGAAACATGAGGGAGGAAGCACCCTCATGTTTCCTCTTTTGTCAATCCCCTTGGTGTTCATACCTCCCGGTTGAAAATTTTCATCTATTCTCAAAGTGTTTCTTACTATTGAGCTGCGCAGCCTGCCTTGTGGCTTAGCTCTAAAAAATTGTCCCTTCGACCTCTGGTCATATCCTGCTTCACACGTGCTTTCAGCAAGTTCTTGCAACAAACTCTTTTACGAGGGATTTTTATATTTCAAACTTGTAGGTCTCACCTTCTGTTTCAAGGAAGGTCAGATTAAAAGTTGAGCTGCCTGGTGACACGTTTCACTATTTGTTCGGGCCCCAATATAAGGTCTGATATCTTTCACTGCTGTAAACTGTAACTTAACATTTGATAGACGTAAAGCGACTTATCGCTAAGTCTAAAAGTAAGTACAGAAACGGGAGAATGGTGTGTAAAAGACTTTTTATTTTAAAGTCAAATAGACGAACAGAAGGCGTACCTGGCGCTTGCAAATCTGCCAGAACTTATGGCGAGAAACTCAGAGTAGAGATTTGAATGTAAAGCTAAATTTAAATAAAAATAGCCAAAGGCTATACAGAGAAATTAAATAGCGAAGATGGGACGGAATTCACTGGCGTTAATTGAACTATCGGCAAGTAGCAATGCAACGCTGAAGACAGGAACTCTTATCCAGAATAGCAAAACAAGTAATGCGGCCTTAAAGCAATAGAACACGTTCTATCTTAACAATCTCAAACTTTCACTTAAATACACCCGAACTAATTTGCATTCTGGTAAGAAAACGGAAAGACAGAAGAAACAGTAAAGATTCCAAACATAAAATAATTGCTTATTTAAATTAAATAAACCTCATAAATTAAATTGTTAAAATTTACACTTTATAATAGAAGATAACTGAAATCAGATAAAAGCTGAAAAAAATGAAGTTTTTAAACACTGCAGAAAAAAATATTAAAAATTTCGCAATATGTTTTGAATATGCAAAAGATTAACAAAACATGGAATGCAATATGTGAAATTGAAATTTTATTCAAATTTATTTTAAAATTTTATTTCTAAATGAATAAAGCTATTTTGTTCCAAGATTACTTAATAAAGAAAAATGAATTAGCAAAGGGACTTTTCTTCCAATTTATGCCTGAATCATTATTCTTCCTCACCAAGTTTTTGATGATATCTTCGTCTTTTATGGCGCAAAATTTGTACATCGAAAGGGAAACTAAACCCGACAACTGCCAATTTTGTGATTTTTCATCCCAGTAAGAAGGGGGATAAGGTGAATAATTTCCTTGCGAAACATCATCATACACTAATATCATATCTTTGAAGATTGTAGCTTTCGGAGAGTAATAAGCGAAAGGTAAGTCTCCAAAGGGCTTCCATATGTCCTCTTCAGTATCGTATTCTTCCACAGATCTCAAATATTCGCCATTATCAGTTCCACCCAAGATGTATATTTTATTCCGAAGAGAAACAAGAGCGAAATTATTCCGGTATATGTTAGGAGCATTTATCAATGACCAGGTATCCCGCTCTGGGTCGTAAACCTGTGCAATCATTTCAAAATCTCTACCGTTTTGGATAACTCCAACCGCATAAATTACATTTTCAGCTCCAATGGCAAATCCACTATTCATTGGAAGCATGGAACTGACATCTTCCCATAGTCCCGTTAGACAGTTATATTTTTCTACCAAAGATGTATGTACGTGCGAAGAGAAGATAGTTCCTCCCAGCACATAGATGCTCAATCCTATATCCACAACACTGTATTCGTTACGTGGTATATTCATGGGGTTCAACTGTGTCCACGATTTATCTTCCAGATTTAAAGCTAGAATTTTATTTTCAGATTCATCAAACATATAAACTCTGCTGCCAATCGGAACAAGAGCTTGCGGCCATATGGGAGTTTCATCAATTTCTTGCCATATATCGAGTTCTCCATCAAATGTTATGTAGAATTTCTTCTCAAATGAAAACTGTGATGCCGAACCTGAGAAAAGAAACAAGTTCTTAGGTAAACGAGATTGAGATGTCAGCGGATAAATTCCGTGTATAATTTTTGATTTTGATATTAAGCTTTTCAATCTTTCAGAATTATCATTATTTTTGCTGTAATTTGCAAATTCTTTGAAGAGATTGCTCTCGAAATTCTTGCAATATATGCTATTTTGAGGCTCACTATTTGAAAAATATTCTTTAACTAAAGGATTTTCAAGTATTTCAGTTGCCAAGGGTTCATCTAAGTTCTGCAAACAAAGGCATGCCAGAAGTTCGGGTAGTACTCGTAATCTTCCAACGGGATCTGTCTTCAGCCATGTCACAGCAGCCATCCATATGACGTCTTCTGTGATTCCATTTAGATTTAGAAAACTTTTCACGAAACTTAGCGGGAGATCTACGAAATTAGAATCGGGACTCCTGACTACAGATTCGAAATGAGTCTGAATGAATCTGAAGCATTGAGTCAAAAAAGAAAATCTGTCTATTAACCAAGCTACCTCGAAAAACATCAGACAGTTGTTAGCATTAATATGATTGAGAGCATAGATTCGACATTCATTCAGTAATTTGTCAATCAAAAAGTAATCTGCAGCTACAATGATGTCGATAATGTTCTCTTCATTCAAGGTGAGGCTTCCAGTATATAGAAAGCGAAGAATTTCACACAAAATGCTTCCGCTAATGCCTGAAATATTAACTTTGGTTTTTGTTCCGAAGTTGCCACTAAAGACAGCTCGAAAATAGTCACAGCGACTAGCTAGGATAATACGATGTGCACCAAATTCGAGTCCGTCTTCACTTTGAAGGCAGCAGTCAAAGAGTTTGTCCAGATCAAAGAAGATCCCTTGCTTAAAGATTTCGGAATAAGATTTCATGATCTCCATTTCGGGATATGCAACTTTTTTGTTAGATCAGAAATATCTCAAATAAAAGTATATGCATTTTTATGTATTTCTAACAATGCGCATTGTTATTTTACTTTCGGAGGAATTTGTTGAAAAAATAATATCGAGATCAGAATTCACTGATTGTTGTGAAAAATTTTTTCTCTTTGTTCACTAAATCTATTGCAGCAAAAACGCTTTTGATTCCATTTGATTTTAACATATTTGCCTTTTCTATGAAAATTAGAGACGCAACAAAGAAATTTTTAGTTGTTGAGTATGAACACAAAAGCCTTTCCCCAGTGTGAAATAAGTTATTTTATTTAAGATTTTTTTCAGTTTTCTCTGAACATGGAGCTTATTAAAATAAATCGCATTTCATTTTTCTAATTTGGTCTATTATTCAAAGAAAATGAAATTTATTTACTTTTAAGAGCACAATTTTCTAAAATAATATTTATTTACAATATATTTGTTACAAAATAAATTTGAAAATTCTATATAATAAACCTGTATTTTCCCTTAAAAGCTGTAATAAGAATAATTCATCTTTAACCACAGAAAAATAGTAATTTGGGCAGATTTTTCTATCTTTATTGCATGTGTAATAACAATTAATAGTGCTGAAGTATGAAAAATAATGGAAAAAATATTTCAAAAACTCATTATTCGACAAATAATCGTAAATTTCAAGTTTAAGAAATCTTATTTCAGAGCCAGCATGAATGAAAGTGTAGGATAATTTTTCTCACACCACGTATGAGATGTACTCTAGCAGTTGGCTGATGACCTCATTTCTTTAGTGTTCTAGAAGCTTCCATGAATATGCTTCTTTTTTCATTATTAACTCCTTTTCGGGACACTCTTTTTTTACAATTATTATTTTTTAGACTCAAGGTAAATTAATCTATTCACGAAACTAGATAGTTCAAACTCGTCTACTGGACACGGCATGTTTTCATCATAAAATGAGATTTCATGTTTCGTTGTTTATGCTCGAATGATTTTTAAATTTGTGCATGATTCTATTATATTGCAAAATATCATTGAATTTCTAAATCTTTGAGATTAAAAAAAGTAAGATTTTTCTATTTTGAGAATCATCAATTAATGCTTTTGTATATAACGAATCTTGACGTAAACTATCATTACATTCTTCTGTAGGTAGAAAGTACAGGGGCGTTCTAAACTACCTGGTAAAATATAAAGTAGACCGAAAATAAACGAATTTTGTAATGGAATACATGCGTGGAAAGAGCGCGTTGATGTGAGAGAGAACGTTATTAAGATTAGCAGGTGGAAGCCGTCCGCTGCGATAATAGGAAAACAAGCAGTCTATAGGAAACAAAGCAGTCCACTTTTAATTTAAAAACGATTCCAGATTAGATAGCTGCCGAATTACCGAACCGTTCGAGCATAGTAACTGGAAACTGTGCGAGACTACATCATTTTGTTCTTATAGGCGTGATGGAGGTAGGAAAAGGTATTATAGAATTTTTGTAGCAGAGGAAATTGTAATACCTGCATTTGGAGGTAATCCTTCTGCAAGCACTAAAGGTCGACGTGCTTTGGGTGTGAGCCAACTAATCATTTAGAAGATTTTAAATGAGGAAGAAATGCATGTATTTCATTTGCAGAAAGCGCAGGCGTTGAAACCGTAATAATTACCCCCTACCCTTGGTAGGGCTTATGTTTATTAATCAGTTATCTTATTATCTTGCCTGTACCATTATTTTTAGTTTCGTCAACTTCCATGAAGAAACAAGTTAGTTATATAAGAAACAGCTCTTGAATTTCAGAAGAATTTCGTTTATTAGAGATCGCCGACCGTCTCGCTAAGATTTTTTACCACCTCATGAATTTACTTGAACCCTTTAGTATTTGCTAGCTATTTTTGCGCTCGTGATTCGAGGTTCTGCGCCATAACTTGCGGCCCGAGTTCGTCTTGTAAATATCATATTTTATATATACTGCACTCCAAACATTAAGGTACAGCATGTTTTTGAAAGCTTACCATTACAAAAATGTCAGTAACGTTCAAATTCACAGTTCATATGCATGACAGTAACGAATCTAAGAAAATATATGCAAAAACATTAGGTACCACTTTTATTTTATAGAAATGAATATTATATAGGAGTTGGAGAAAAAATGCAAAAGTTATAATTTTTGTTCACGAGTGTTGATCTTCAGGTGTTATTACAGTTTCATGGACAATATCCAGGAGAGTCTATCAATGTCGAGGAGAAGTCGTTTGTCCTATTTATTCAGGTAGCGGCCGATCGGATGGATGGAAATGGAGATGTCACAAGCTGATGCTGCTAGACGTCTCAATGTCTCTCATAGTGTGGGCCATCGACTATCGAATCAGTTTGAATTTGAGGATTCTGTGTCTAGAAGACATATTCCAGGCAGACCTAGAGTTGAAAAACCTGCGGGAGACCGTTATATAACTTTTTCGGCTTTTTTTTTAACATTTCTGTGCCTCAGCTCGTGGCAGATCATTTAGTGGCAACAGGAACAAGAATCTCCGCTACCACAATGCGCAGACGTTTGCACAGTACAAGTCTGTATGCAAGACGACCAGTTGTTTGTGTACCTTTGATCCGAGGACACAGAGGTGGCCGTTTATATTGGGCAAGAGAACATGTCTCCTGGATCAGTCAACAATGGGCGTCTGCTTTCTTCACAGATGAGTCCAGATTCACAATGGAGAGTGATTCAGGTCGTCAGCTGATCTGGAGAAAACAACACACCAAATACCACCAATCCCACACTATAGAAAGATACAGTAACAGAGGTAGTGGAACAATGGTTTGGGCTGGGATCTCTATCGGTGGTCACATTGATCTGAATTTGTAACAGAGGTAGTGGAACAATTAGTAACAGAGGTAGTGGAACATTGATCTGCACAGTAACAGAGGTAGTGGAACAATGGTTTGGGCTGGGATCTCTATCGCTGGTCACATTGATCTGCATTTGTTCCATGGAGGAAATTTGACGAGTGTGAGATATCAAGACGAAATCCTTGATCAATATGTCAGCCCATATACCGCTGCTATTGGTCCTGGGTTTCTTCTGATGGACGACAATGCGCGACCGCACCGAGCTCGGGTTGCTGAAGAATATCTTGAGGATCACGATATGGAGCGAATGGAATGGCCAGCTGAGTCCCTAGACCTGAATCCGATAAAGCATCTTTGGAACTACCTTGGGAGACAGGTTACTGCTTTAAATCCTCTTCCAAGGTCATTAAGAACTTAAACAAGGATTATTCCGTTGCTTCCCATTTCACTGACCGACAACTTAATTGACAGCATGGAACGTCGTCTCCGCCAATATATTGTAGCTAGGGGTGGACACATTCTTTATTAGAACTCATTTCTGTAATGTTACCGCCCCATTTTTACAATGTTAACACCCCATTTTTCCTCAAAAAACTGTGATATGCTGTTTCTCCAAGACTGGATTTCTGTGTCAAGAGTGCAATTTTTTGTTGTAATTCATGTTTGTGTTGAGCTTTACAAACATTCTTTGTCGCATTCACTAAAGAACTGCTTAATGAACTGTTTAGTACTATAAATTTCTTCTTTCGCTTCATTCTCAAATTAGACACAAAACACATGCTGTTCCTTAATTTTTGGAGGGCAGTTTTGAAGGTTAAATTACACCTTTAAGCAAGCATTCCGAGTAATTAATTGATTAAGTAAGTATGCAAAAATATAAAATAAAACAAATCAATAAAGAAGCCCCTAATGGCATCTGGTGAGGGAAAGAAATACTTCAGCTGGATTTCAAACAGAAGTCATATTTTCCGATTCCTTATTCATCACATAAAAACCCCTCTTCCCCGTTTTCAGTGCGTGCCGTATAAATGACTGGCAGTTAAACACATTTGTAGTTTTGAGTGAATCATCAACCGAATGCTACACTACTTCTATATATAGACATGAAGTGGCTGATGAGAAGGAAGATACCAAATACATCATTTGAGATAAGTAATTTTTTACCCTTCTCTTCAAATTTCTTAAGTGAAATTTAAGCTTGAAATTTTATATTCCTTGAATCGTTTCAGACTCGATCGATATTTTTCCAAAACAAATCAGTTCGGCTTATATGAGAACGCAGTTCAATAACTATTTCCAAAGTAGTGATAAAACTAATTCTATGATCAGAGTTTTGGGGAAACATATATTGAAAAAAAAATCAAACCGAAATATTTCAGATACCTTATAACTTGTTACTTAGAAAACGAGTTTCCGATTTCAAAAATAATAAGGAGCATAATAACCCACTTAAAAGGGTTTTAAGGTTCGTTGAAAAATTATTTTCCTATGGGAACCGAGTAGGACAACAGCATGTCCTAGCCTTTCAATTAAGGTTTCATTAAAGCAGTCTTAAAAGTCTGGAAAGGAAAAATTGGTGCTTTCGAACTGATTCCTCCTTGAAAACTATCTTAAAAAAACTGTATTAATTCTTTTTGAATTTAAACAACAGAAAAACAGGAATATCTAAGAGACAAAGCATTAAAATATTTTTTTGTTATTTACAAACACTGAAACTTTAACAAAGAACTTTTTCAACTTACCATAACAAAGGGCATTATTATTTTAAATTTGATCCTGACTTCAAAAAATTGGGTTTAACAAATTTACTAGTATTTTTTTGCTTGAATATAAGAGCTATTAGATTTAAAAAAAATTCTTTTACAGATCGATTCTAAATTTTTATCTTAAGTACAAATAAAGCAATATATCTTAAGTATCAAACAAAGTAGTACAAGTAAAGTAGTATATCTTAAGTACAAATAAAGCGTGTTACAGGCTTAATATTTTCTGTACTGCAGCTTTATGTCAAGAATGCTCAGGGGTTTTAGCATATTCACTGAATAGACAATAAATTCATTCACTCATTTCCGTTTTGCAAAAGTTGTTATTGAAAATAATTACAATGCTTTAACAATGACATATTTTGATTTAAAATTATGTATTTCTTTGAAACAAACAATGTCATAAATAGCTTTTGTTTTATTATATGTTTCTGATTCTACTGATTATAATTTGTAAGGTTTGCTATTGTAACTGGAGACGCTATAGTTAAAATCCTGCAGATCCTGTTAGACAAATAACGAGTAATCGATAAGCCTTAAACCACAAAATACAGAAGAAATTTAAAAGAGCTTTATTATTATTATTTATTTATTTAGTCTTAATATAACAGAAAATGTGCAACTTGTGCTACTGACGAAACTTTCACATTTTGTATATAATTAACGTAACATAATAGATAGTTCAAACTAGATTTTGACAATGTAGTCTAAGATACATATTAAACAGGCTAAAAATGAGCTGGCGCAGATGTTTTACCGCCGCATATTGAAAACATTGGCTAACGAGAATGCTAAAGCCGGAAAATAACTTTTCAGTAGAGCTGGCAAAAAAAATATTAACGAGTTAGAGATAATTAAAGAGTTCGAGAATAAGAAGGGATATTTATATCCTTTCCCTATAAAATATTTCTCCCGCCTTCTTAGCATGCCTTCGTGGTGTAATGGTCAAGCACACTCGGCGCTTATCGAGAGGTCCGTGTCCCGGCGAGGGCATTGCTCATTTTTCATCTCTCCTGCTTCGAAATAACCTAATGACTCTACATCCCTGTGTTGTTACTCTTCACGCCTGTGCGAGAAGTCGCCAGGCTTACTACTCAGATCAGACAACCTGTGTGATAGCAAAGAAGACACGATCTTACAAACATAGTATTACTTTATACGGAACATTGTTTTGCTTTTACAAAGCATACGGAAAATTGCTTTACTTTTCAGAAACTTGCCACAAAATTGCTATTATGAAGCACGAAGTTTAGTTTTTATTATTGTTTTTACAAATAAAGAATGACGATAAATTAAATTTGTATTATTAAATGCATATTACTTTTTGTTTAATAAAACAAAAGTAAACTTTTTGACAAAAGTTTTTGAATCTTTTTGTTTAAACAAAAGTAATATGTAAAATTCAGTTCAATTCAGTTTTTGTTACCATACCAGTTTGATGAGAGCTTTACCTCTGAGAAAACACGAATTAGTTCATATTCTTTGTAGTTTTAATTTTTCAGATATTACCTCGTCGTTATGATGTGAAACACTAAGGTGTGAAATAGTGGTCAGAGTGTGAAACAGTGAGGCACACAAATGTAAGACTTAGTTGTTTGTTGTCACTGGCTTCTACTATATTTAAGTAATTTAAAATTAGGACACTTTTCATTCCGATATTGTTAAGTTATGATATTAATTTACAGATTATTTCAGTTTTCTAGTGGGAAGCATTAAAACCTAAGGTAAAAATTCAAGTATACTATTAGAAACTATTAAAATAATTCTATGTTTGATTTTCAAATAGTTTGAAAAACATAAATTTCTCTACATTCACTATACTAAGCAACATTAAGCGCAACCTTATCCATAAGGTATTAGAAATTCATTCGCTGCCTTTAAATATCCTATTATATCTATATGAATCATGTTAATTAAAAAGACAACTATCAAGTATATTTTACTTTCTTGACTTAAATAATAAGCTATGTTGGATAATGATCAGCCCAGTATAATGATTTCCCCAAAAGCATTAATAGACCAGGGGCGAATTTAAATTTGATGCTTTGCTGCGGAAATGGTTCATATAATTGTTACACATTACAGGTTTGTGAGAGCAGGTTTCTAGTGCAGTAAAACTAATAAAGAAAATTATAAAAAGAATGTGATATAAAACTGTAAATATTTATGAACTGATATAGATGTTTAATTTAAAAAAAAACTATAATAGTTTATTTATTCTTAACTGCCTTTTAAAGAACTTAAAAACTCAAGGTAAAATATAACTGACAGAAATACTCTATGAATAAAGAATTAGGATGATTTATTTTAAATAGAAAGAATGCATGCTAAGAAACTATTGGTTTGAACATAATTAACGCCAAAAAGAACATTTCCATCACAGCTATCACTAACAGAAACCTTTCCAGATTTATTATTTCATATCTACTATATTATAGCTCACAGTTAAACATTTCTTAGCTTGAAAGAGAAAAGTGTAAATGTTTTGCTTGCATATTCTTTCTTTTATTTCAAAGATAAAATTTTCCAGAATTATAAAATGAAGAATTATAATAGAATTGCTGCTGTCATCTGGGTAAACATGGCAACAGCGATATACTAATTATTATAAAACAGTATAGTAATTATTATAAAATTATTATAATAGGAAAACGGTTCTTCCAGATTCTCTTTAATTATGCTTCAAACTAAGAAAGAGTTATTATTAAGTAAAAAGTGCAAAGATTTTGTTTTCATCTTAAAAGAAATTGGAATAATTCGGTTAACACAAGAACATTCTGAACTACTGCAACTGATAACTAGATCTATAATTAATTAATAACAGAACGCGTAACTGAGAGACAGTGCATAATTTTAAAATTAGGCAAAAAACTATATATATCACATACAAAGAAAATCCTTGAAAACTGACACAGCCAGGTATTCAATCACGGAGAATAAAACTGAAGATAAGCTGCTACTGTTTCGTCGCTTAGACCTACAATTGCTGATCAGCCTGAAAAGAGAGATCCTAGTCTTCCGTCATCATCCACCATTTATCCAAGGCTAATGCTAATCAGTGATTGTAATTTACTAAATTTTACTAATATTCAAATTCAGTTTAATATGGTGTTTAAAGATATTATATGACGACAAAATGAAGACTGTTAGCTTGTTTCGATAAGTGTAGAAAATACCCTTAAAATAAAAGTGCTTGCAAGAAAGGATTTTGGATAGTCTTAAAGTTTATTGTTTTACATCATTACTAATGCAATTTAGAAATGTTTACTAATGCAATGAAATTTAGATGTTTACTAATACAATTTAGAAATAACCCATGACCTACAAATGACTGTTATTTTAAAATGTTATAATACGGATATTTAGTGCAAATGAAGGTACAGTCCCCCCCCTAAGTTGTCAGCAATATTAAAAATTTCTTTCTAGTAACATATCAAATTTAATTTATGAATGTTAATTAAAGAGATGCATACAAGAGCTAATTCACTAACGGCTCTCCTTGATTTCACCTCCAATTCTGGATAGCATTCTGTCTGTCTGTGTTTGAAGACAAGAAACCACGCACAGCCGAACGATTGTTTTTTATTTAACAAATTAAATGTTAAGCATAGATATAAATTAAATGTTACCGGCTTCAGAATATGCAAAGAAGGTTTTTCTCTTTTGTAGTACAATTAAACTGTAAGATTACAAATGAGCTGTTGTTTGAATTTGCATTCTACAAGTATAATGTTATTTGAATTCGTATTCTACAAGCCTAATGTTATTCAAATTTGTACTCTGCAAGCATTATAACTAGTGAGTTATAATAATCGCCTCATTCAACCTCTGACAGTCATCTGTATTTCTGAGAATATAAATAAATGTTAGTATTGAATATTACCAATTCAAGACCATCATTGTCGCAGAAGGATAAAATCTTTTGAAATAATGGATGGTCGTCTTAGATAGAATTCTCTTGACAAATTTAAAAAGACACTCAATTACCTGAAAATGAAGAAACTAAACTTGCTGAATTTCCGTTTCAGCTCGGAGAATTCTTTAGTTTTACTGGTATTACAAATGATTCTAAATACAACATTTCACTAACACAATAAAATTTCTATTTGTCGTTACGGTTTTGCAGGAGTTCAGCTTTCCAAATTTCCACGTATTTTTCTGTCTATAATATTTTTTTGCAGATGATTCCCTCAGAGTTCTACAAACGATTTAATTTCCTTATAATTTTTTACAGTTATGAAATGTACTTGAAATAAAAACATTTACGTGGATTATTTCACAAACTATTCTTTTTTGTACTATTATTTCACAAAAATAGCTCTTCTTGCAGACATTCTATGTATAAAATGTGCATCTACAATGCATGATTAATTCATTATTAAATGTGTTTCTAACTCCAGAAAATACACTAATGTCCATAAATTAAGGATAATTCGGAGTTACGCGGAAATCGAACTTTAAAATAAATATATCACCTGTAAAATCACTACACACATCTTCAAGAATCATATGCAAATTTCAGGAAGTAACCAGATGACATCGATGGTACGTCACAATGACGAGAGTGTAAGAGAGTGATATATAAGGAATACAGGCAAAGAAGTAAAATTGTTCGCAGGCGCTTTATAAGCATTTCAGTGCAATAACCGAATAGTTATGACACAAAGGACGCATTTGGATGATTTTTTACGTGGTAGAATTATCGGCCGTCTGGAATGTGGGCGTACCCAACTGGAAATATCAGACGAACTTGGAATTGTCCAGAATGTCATCTCCAGGCTTTGGCAACAATTCCAAGAGAGATAACTCAATAAAGATTCAAGAGAGATAACAAGGTAATGCGAGTAGAGGTTACAGCACAGGTCGCCCCAGAGTTACAACGCCGAATGAGGACCGGTATTTGCAGTTACTGCCAAAAGAAACAGGCGGAGCACAGCCTCAGACCTGTCTCGTCAGCTCTCTTCAGCCACTGGTACGACAATTTCAAGGCAGACCGTGTACAGACGCTTAGGGCAGATTGGTCTATATGCTCGTAGACCTGTCAGATACGTTCCATTTACTGTAACTCACTGTCGCCTGAGGTTAGCCTGGAGTAGAGAGCATGCATTGTGGACACCGCAACAGTGGGCTTGTGTGATATTTTCCGACGAGTCCAGGTTTAGCTTGCAGTCTGATTCTCGAGGAACTTTCATATGGAAAGCTCCAGGTACCCGTTATCACCAAGAAAACATCATTGAAGACACCGTGTCGGTGGTGCAGGAGTGCTCGTTTGGGGTGGAATTATTCTGGGTTCCAGAACTGACCTGCATGTTCAAATTGGAACCATGCCAAGCCAAATCTATCGGGACGTCATTCTGGAAAAGCATGTACGTTTGTTTCGGGGCGCCATGGGCGCACAATTTGTGTTTATGGATGACAACGCCAGTCCTCACCGTGCAAACATTGTAAGCGAATGCCTTCGATCGGAGGATACGACCCGTATGGACTGGCCAGCATTCTCACCGGACTTGAATCCAGTAGAGTACGTGTGGGACATGCTTGGCCGACGAGTTGCAGCCCGTCAACCTCCTCCTACATGTCTACCGGAACTTCGGAGAGCATTGCTTTTTGAGTGGTGTAATATCCCCCAAGATCAGATCGATAATTTGATACTCAGCATGCCTAGGCGTTGTACGGACTGTATTGCATCGTCTGGGAGACATACAATGTATCAACAATCATACCAACCATGTAATATTGGTTTTTTGTAAATAGGTTTTTTTTGTAATATTTTTTTTTTTAATTTGCTCCAGGGAGAAAAAATTGCTAATTTTTTTAATAATATCAAACATATAGCATCTTTATTTGCTCTTTACCTTTTGTTTAATAAATAAGCTTTACAAATAAGTCAAATTTGTTTTACTTCTAACTCTTCCTTTGCCTGATTTTGCATTATCCTTAATTTATGGACATGAGTGTATTTTCGTGGCAGAAAGAAGCAGTATAAAAAATTCTTGCCGATGATTTACAAAATCCCAGAATCTTTATAGAAATCTAAACACCTCCTGAGGTAGGACAGGAAACAAAAATCTGGAACTGTCTCGCAACGTACGAGACATTCGGTCAATTACACTACGGTAAATGTTCAGATTTATCTCTTTTTCGGCTTTTAAAGTACGCACAATTACACAAGATTTTCATGTATAAATTCAACGAAACGTAGCATTTGAGGGATTTTCAGTTATATTATAATCAAAAAAGAGTGAATATACAAAATAGCATTTGAATAAAGAAGTTTATATCTGCACCAATGATATTTTGATTTGTCGAAATTAATTTAACAGCCTTTTTTTAAAAAAGGAAAAGATGTTATTAATTATCAACAGCTGACGATTCGTTGATATTAGATACATTCATTACGATCCGAAAACCCCTGAGGTTTCATAAACTATTTTGAGTTAGTTTAGTTTTTAGTTAGTTTAGTTGAGTTAGTTTAACTATTAGTTTTGTTTCTTCTGACATTCCAAATATTAGAAAAAAATTTATTTGCTTTCAGCAGATGTGCAGTCAATACTAAGTAGCTTGTAGGCTTTTACTTAATCTAGTAATGCTAAGTATTCCAAAATACCTATTAGATGTGAAAAGAATTATCGCTATGTCTGAAACAATGACAAATACGTAAAAAGATTAAAAGAACCTTTTTATTTACCAGAACTGCACTTTCTTGTGCTATAATGAAAGCTACAAATCATAGTGATGCAACTAAATAGAACAGATAAATTTAAATCAAAAGTTGTGTGGGGGTTTTACTCATTTAATTCTAATTAAGTTCTAACTTAGAACCCCACGAACAGTAACAAGCGAATAATCGCTTAAGTGTGCGAATAAACACGTAAGTCGTAAGAAGGGTTCACTGCCCTTTATTTTTCAGAATATTTACAATCAGTTCCTACTTAGAACTTTACACAAAGCCTCCACTCGGGCTTGAACTTAAATAATAATGAATTTAAATTAAACTAAACTAGCTTAACTAAGCTATCTGAAGGGTATAGCCGAAGCTGTTAGAAATCTAAATAGTTCGCTCCTAAATCTTAATTTAATCGGCGAAGCCAAGCAAGGGCCTAAGGTATGGCCGAGCGTAGTAACTAAGAGAGAACGTAGCCAAAGGCAAACACGCACTAGTCAGGAAGTCAGACTGTCTCTCTAGAAGACGATGAAGTATCGACTTAAATAGTACTCTTACTCATTTGCATTTACTGCTTTTCTGAATTTACATTCCGGCAGGAAATTGTAAGCTGAAATTAGAATAAGATAGGAAAGATACAAAACTTAAATTAACTGTTAATAAACTTAGGATAAACCTTACATCTTTCCCCACCAGAATTTAACTACTCGAAGAATAAGGTCTCAAAACGACCTTGTTTAAGAGTGTAAATTCTACATAAAAGGCTTTAACATCAAAGTTTAAACTTCTAGAAATTCTGCTTTCTTGAATGAATTTCATCATTAAACCTTTCTTCTTTAGGGCAAACTTTACAAAAATATCTAAAGCTAGATTAAAATTAAGTCGATACTTCACCGACTTCTAAAGAGAGAGTCTGACTTCCTGACTAGTGCCTTTGGCTACGTTCTCTCTTAGTTACTACGCTCGGCCATACCTTAGAGAATACCAAAAAAAAATAGAGATTCACAATTTGAATGGGTTGTACATTCATCTACGTCATCTTTTCTTTCAATCAGACGTCAGTCTTCTCCTTCCAGTCCTCTGGAAGGAAAAAGTATTAGTTCTTTTCATAACAGTTTCGACGACATAACAGTTACTCTCTCTTGCAATTATTTTGGCCCTCGAACATTTTCATTCACACGAAACTAATTCTCCCCCCCATGCTCTCCAGAAATTGTTCTGAGTGAGACGAGGTTTTTATGTTGTATATCCGCAGCAACAATCTACCACTATCCAATCGCTAGGATTTGTTATAAACTCGACTTTCCAGACCTTAGACCATCCTTAAATACAAAACTAGATCTAATATCCTAAAATAGAGCTTAGTTTTAAAACTTTTAAATGAAGCCTGGAGAGTCTAACTTTAAGCACATTCAATCTATACTTTCATTCAATTCATCTCTTATACAAAGTATTTAGAGTCATGCTTCACCAAAACTATTTGTACAAGTTTTATTTTTACAATAGTTTAAAAGCTGACATTTGCATTTCTACATTCAATAGAACCTTTTAACATGCAATATGTTAAAATTCATTTTACATCATTCGTTATAGTTGCTTTACAAAATTCACAAAGCTTGGCTACAATCTTTAAGTTAATACAATTGAAGTCTTTCGACTAAACATATTCACAAATTAGTTTCTCGGAACTTGGGAATTCTAAAAAGAAAGTATTTACAAAATAAATTTTCTCCAACTTGCGAATTCAAAAAATCTTTTCTGTTTAACAGATAGTTACAAATACATTCTTGCAAACTTGCGATTCAATTTCTTGCTTTAAACAGTATTTAGTAACTTAAAACATATGACATAAATCGAACTTTCAGTACAAAATAGAAAACAAGGAAAATTTTCACTTTTTGGTTTCTATACTCCTGCATTTTCTTGGCGCAAAATTCTTGCCATGTTGGGGATTTCAAGCTTTGGATTTTCAATCATCTCGGGCGGCTGGTATTCACTTCCGAACCCTCTTTTCTTTTCATTCCTTGGGCGTTGAATCGGCCTGTTTTTCTTGTCGGCTGAGGATTCTGGAATTCTGGCTTCCTCTTTGCTTTGTAGTTCCCGGACCTTGCCTCGGAATCTGAAAACTCTCTTGGTTTTTCTGGGTTCCTGAAGAGGAATGGATCTTGCGTCGTCGGGTTGTTTCCTTTTCATCGATCTCGGCTGGCATATTCCTGTGATTTCTCTCGACATAGTTGTCTTCGGTTCTGTAGTTCGACGTTTTCTTTGCTTATCTTCGAAGAGCCTTTTCTGGTTTCCCATCGGCGCTGGCTTCTGTTGAAGAAGAACTTTTCTTTGTTTCGTATTCTTCATTCTCGCTGGGCCTGAACCTTGTTGTTGATACGCTCGCTTCGCGGTACATCTGTCAGTATTCTACGCTTGTTTCTTTTTGTTGCTGAGGGATCCCTGCTAGCTGACGGCGAAATCAGTGTTCTTGGCGCACTCCCAGGACCCTGCTATAAATCTCTTAGAACTTGAAAATCCGTACTACTATAGTACGGTTTAAGCTGGTGTACATTAGCAATTGTTTGCTGGACATTGTCTGCCTTTAAATAAAATGCAGAAAATTTGATTTTTCCGATGATGAATGGTCCATCAAACCTGGTCTCATTATTTTCGGGTGCAGACGATAATGAATGTTTTACTTTTAATACTTTCTCGCCTACCGTATATTCTACGTCGTGTCTCTTTCTATCGTAGTATAACTTTTGCTTCGGCCTTGCCGCATCAGAATTTTTATGGCCTCATTAATAATTTTCTGTATATCATTCAATTTAAACTCTTCCTGTCTTTGTTAAACGAAAAATAGCTTACCCAGAGGCGTTAAAATTTTTCTTCCTACGAATAATTCTGCGGGGGTGTTTTGTGTAGTATCATGTTTTGCTGTCCTCAAGGCAAAGCCTAATTCATTGACGCAGCTGTCCCAATGGTCATGATAATTCTTAACATATTCCCGAATAATTTTAACTATACTTTTATTTACGCTTTCGCAATATTTGATTGAGGTCTATAAGATGGTCCATTTTTAGATGGCGTATGCCAAGGCTTGGGCACAAGTTTTCAAATAAATTATTTACAAATTGCATACCATTATCTGATATTACTTTTACTGCGGCCCCGTATTTTAAAATATATTTATTTAGAAACGAATCTGCTACTATTTTTGCTGAAGCCCGTTTAAGGGAAATTATTTCCACCCATTTTGAGAAATGATCCACGAGGGTTAACAAGTATCTGTTTTTATTAATCTTTGTTCTAGGGTAGGGACCAAGCAAATCAATGCCAACCAATTCATTTGGAAAAGTGATTTTTATGCTATTTAAGTACCCGGCCGGGTTGTAATTAACGTCGTTAATTAATTGACACAAGTGACATGATCTGACATACGCCGTCACAACTTTGTATAACTGCGGAAAATACACCGCTTCGTGACCCTTTGCAGGGTTTTCCTAACACCAAGATAGGCTCCTAATTCCGAGTCATGAAGTTCCTTTAGAATATTTAAGCGTAGACTCATTGGGACTAACGGCCGCAATTTTTGATTATTGTTATGATTAACAAGATAATCATTGTTAGAATAAAGGTAAAAAAGGGTTACCTTTTCAGTCGTTTTCTTTCTCGTTCTTCTCCAAAGCAATTTATCTATAATTTCATAACCGGCCGCCCTATTGCGAATAGCCGTTAAGTCTACATGTTCAAAATTTTCGGGATCTTCCAGATAGGCGTAAATGTCTTTAAATTCTGGGTCCATTTTTAACTCGGCGATTATTGTTTCCCGAAATTCAATTATTTTCGCATTTAGCATCGTACATTTATTTGTATTACCGTCTTCATCGAACTTTATCCTTGACAGTGCATCTGCAACTACATTTTCTTTCCCCGGCCTGTGTTTTATTATTAAATTAAACTCTTGCAGTTTTAGTTCCAACGTATGAGTCGGGCGAAAGATTTTTTCCGGAGTATAGGCGACCAACTGCCGCGTGATCTGAATACACAGTTATTGGGGCACTCTCAAAATACACACGAAATTTTTGCACTGATAGTAGGACCTCGAGAGTTTCCCGCTCAGTTGCAGTATGATTTCGCTTAGTTTGATTAAACGCCTTGTTAAAAAAAGCTATTGGCTGCCCATTTTGGTAAAGAACAGCGCCAACGAACTCGTAGTCTGATGCGTCTGCTGCAATCTCCAAATTTTGATTCCCTTCCGAAAACTTAAGAACAGGGGCATTAATTAAGGCATGTTTCAATTCTTCAAACGCTTTGTTCGCCTCCGCTGTCCATGTGAAACTAGTCTTTTTTCGTTTAAGCACCAACAAAGGTTCAACTATCTTTGCAAAATCTTTAATGAATACTCTTTAATAGGAACACATCTCTAGGAAGGATGCTAATTTCTTAGCCGTATTTGACGTGGATAACTTTTGATCGCTAAAATTTTAGAATCGTCAGTTTCTATGCCGTTTTTCGAGGTTTTATAGCCGAGGTACCTCAATTCTTTGGCGGCAAATTTGCTCTTTTTAGGATTAATTTTGAGGCCTGCTTCATTTAATAACGTAAAAACTTGCTCTAAGTCTTTAATGTGTTTCTCTAGGGTTTTGCTCGTTACTATAATATCATCGAGATAAATGACTGTATTTTTTCCCAAGACTGGCATTAAAACAATATCCATAACTTTTTGAAATGTAGCCGGAGCTCCGCCTCAGCCAAACGGTATTCTCAAAAAAGCACACAAGCCTGACTTTGTAATAAAAGCTATTTTTTCGACATCCTCGGGTTTTATTGCAATTTGAAAACAGCCTGATGTCAGGTCTAAGGTTGTCATATATTTAGTTGGCCAAATTTTTCTTATAATTTCATCTATTATCGGGAGGGGATATGTGGGGTATTTCGTTATGCTATTTAATTTTCTGTAGTCAACTGCGAATCTCCACGCGTTCGGATCTGCGGGTGGCAGTCCATTCTTCTTTCTACATAAAACTACAGGACTCGCATAGGGGCTAGTACTTGGCTTAAATATCTTGTTCTCGAGCATTTTCTTAATGTGTTGCTTCACTTATGTTCCTTCACCCGATCATAACGGTACGGTTTGGAGCAAACTGGGGACTCATTACCAATATCGATCGCGGGAGATACAATCTGGCAGAAGCCAGGCTTCTCGTCGAATAATTGCGAAAAATTTCTTATCAATTGTTGAATTTTTTCTTTTCCCCCTTCTTCGAGGTGATTTAGCTCGAGTTCCGGTATGGCGGCTTGTTCAAGTTCCATTTTATTCATCTTGACCTGTAAGGTAGAATCTTTGAAATTAATTTTTGCGCTAGCTGCGCGTAAGAAATCAACCCCCAGTATGACTGCGGTTAATAAATTCTTTACGACAGGAAAATTAATTTTTTGCGTCTCATTTTTTATTTGAACATGCAGTCCCACTTTTCCGAAGCAGACACATTGTTTGCCCTTGGGCAGTAATCACGTGTTGTCCCGTTGTCTTAAACAGTTTGTAACGACGAAAATGCTTTTTTTAAAAATCCTGTGACAGGAAGCTGCATTGAGCCCCGGTATCCAATAAGGCGGTCGTAGGGACGTCGTTTAGTAGTATTTGGATTTCTGGCGAAGCCAAATTTTGTACGATTACCTTATTCAGCTTGATTTCTGAGAGATTTACCTTCTCACACGGTGACTTCGTCCTCCTTCTAGTCACCGTGACTAGTTTAAATTCTCTTTTTTCGCCCCCTTGGTCCAAATGCTTTTTATTTCCCCACGCTTTGGTCTGACCGGCTTCCCTTCTGTCCGACTTTGCTACTTTCCCCTCTTGTCGATAGGAATTCTACTGAGCTTGAGGTTTCGTCTGAGGGTGAAACTTTGAATACTACGTAAAATTCTTCGCACGCGCATTTTCGGCCATTCGCCTACTCTGAAATTTGGCAGCTAGTTCGAATAAGCTATCCAGCGTGCGTAGATTTCTAACTTCAAGAAAGTCCTGAATTGATGGAAGCAACCGCGGAAAAATTATTACGATGATTTCATTGTCAGGCCTTTTCCCATATAATAATTTGACAATATGAATCTTTCTTAAGATAAAGTCGTTAATTCGTCAAAATTAGTTTGATATTTACTAAATAATTCTGATTCAAGTTTTGCGCGGTCTTTTACAACTGAGAATGTTTTCAATAGGGAATTTTTAAAATTTTCTTAAGTGTATGTTTCGGATCCTGGATCCCCCAACAAATTCTTGCCAATTTTTTTGACCTTTTAAATTCTTCGCAGCGATGATTATTCTCTGTGGTTAGTTGACAGGATATAATGTGAAGTGTAAGTTCAGCTGCTCCAGAAAGTTGATTACGGATCCTTTGCCGTCTAAAGTTGCTGTTGGCTTCATAGCCGCTCTCATAGTTTCCAAGATAAATCCAAATCCCTCCATGGGTTTGGTCGTGCCTGAGGCAACTGAAAGCTGGAAGAGGTCAACGAGAAATCTTCGCTTCCTAGCGGCATGGTTCGTTAAGAACACTTTTGGGCGCAAATGTGAGGTTTTACTTATTTAATTCTAAAGTTCTAACTTAGAACCCCACGAACACTAACAAGCGAATAATCTCTTAAGTGTGTGAATAAAAACGTAAGTCGTAAGAAGGGTTCACTGGCCTTTATTTTTCAGAATATTTACAATCAGTTCCTACTTAGAACTTTACACAAAGCCTCCACTCGGGCTTGAACTTAAATAATAATGAATTTAAATTAAACTAAACTAGCTTAACTAAGCTATCTGAAGGGTATAGCCGAAGCTGTTAGAAATCTAAATAGTTCGCTCCTAAATCTTCATTTAATCGGCGAAGCCAAGCAAGGGCCTAAGGTATGGCCGAGCGTAGTAACTAAGAGAGAACGTAGCCAAAGGCAAACGCACACTAGTCAGGAAGTCAGACTCTCTCTCTAGAAGTCGGTGAAGTATCGAGTTAAATAGTACTCTTACTCATTTGCATTTACCGCGTTTCTGAATTTACATTCCGGCAGGAAATTGTAAGCTGAAATTAGAATAAGATAGGAAAGATACGAAACTTAAAATAACTGTTAATAAACTTAGGATAAACCTTACAGTTGAACAGTAGTCATGAATTACACAATTGAGTATCACTAGAAACTGGCTCACTATTCTACCGGTGCGTCAAAATCAAAGTTTCTATCGTTCATCGAATTCTATCCGCAGCGACTGAAGGCAAAGCTGAATAATTACCACTATCAGAACTGGCAAGAAATTAACAACCATAACCAGAAACGCTCTGCCTTAAAATCCAAAAGCTCGGTTTAATGTTTTGTGTCTCTCATTTGTATTCCCTGTCTACTCATTTGTATTCTGGTGAAAATACAGAAAGGAGCATTTATAGTAAAATCTAAACTCATAATAATTGGTTAATTTAAAATAATAACGTTACATCTTTCCCCACCAGAATTTAAATAATCGCAAAAGGTCTTTAACAACCTTGGTGAGATTCTGAAGTCTAAATCTACCACACAGATCAACTTTTGCAAATCACAGTAGAGTCATTAAGATTTTTTTTTATGCTGGAGACGTGAAAAATCTGCTATGCTCTCGCCGGGACTCTAACCTTCAGCTCTCGAAATACGCGCCGTGTGTGCTTCCGTTCCAACACGAAGGCATGCTGGAAGAAAGGAGAAAATACCTTATATACTTCCCCTTTAAAGGGCGACTGAGTATTAGGAGACCCAGTTGCTAAATCCTGGTAGTGACGAATTGCAATTCCTGGAAAATACTTCATACTGCTATGGTACTATGCATGGTTTAAACTTGCAGGGAGAACAGTCCTTAATTCATTATTATTATTTGCTATTCGGAGTAAAACAAAAGTTTGTCAATTATTTGTTATTGCTTGCATAATTTGCAGCTCTGTTTCTAATACCCATCATATTACGTTGTTCAAAGTGGTTAGTATCTTTTAAATAAGCCTAGTACTTTTAAATTCCGGGTCTGTTTAGTTCTGAAATAATTGTTTCTCGAGAATCTATAATTTTTGAAGTTAACATTTCACTTCGTTCCCGTCATCATATAATTTAATTCTTGATAGAGCATCTGCGACAACATTTTCTTTCCCGGGAGTAATGATGAGGGATGTTTAAATATTGTATTCTAGCAATTTCAGGGGTCATCGTATGAGTCGGTGATAAATTCTTTCCGGAATACAAACGAGTGACCGCCTTGCGGTCTGTACAGACGTTAAGTCGGTGCCTTCTCAAAATACACTCTAAATTTCTGTACCGCCGAAAGGATTATTAATGTTTCCCTCTCTGTAGCGGTATAGTTTCTTTGGGTTAAATGGCTTGCTAAAATATACAATCAGCTTGCATAATCATGGCACCTATCGCAAAATCCGACGCATCTGCGGAGATTTCTAAATTGTGTCCTCTTCAAGAAATTTCAAGATGGGAACTTAAATTAATTCAACTTTAATGCTTTCAAATGCCGTGTTTGATTCTGTCGACCAGTTGAAACTGGCTATTTTTTCCTTTACGTTTAATAATGGCTATGCTGTATGAGAAATCTTTGATGAAAGACCTACAATAGGAGCAGTAGCCAAAAAATTAGGTCAACGTTTTTGCTGTATTAAACGGTAGATAATTTTTTTTTTCCGCTAAGATTTTACGATCTTTCGTTTCGATTCCTTTCTGAGATATCTTGCAGAGAGTTATCCGGACTTTCACCATCGAAAATACTTGCTGGCTTCATTGATGCTCACATAGTTTGTATGATGAACCTGAAGCCTCCCATTGGACTTTCTGGTGTTGGTGAAGTCTGCAGTCTTGAGAGGTGAGCAGACTAAATGCTGCTTAAGACATTATCCGTAATATTTCGACGCCATTCGTACGGCTACACTTGAAATGGTGATGCTAACTTAGTCCAATAAACCAACGTGAAACGAATTATCGCTATGTTTGAAAAAATAGAAAGTAATGAAAAGGTTGAAATAAGCTTTTTAATTAAACAGAATCTTGAACATAAACGCACTGTCTTGTGTCACAACAAAACCCATAACTTGTGTTTATACAACTAAATAGAACATTCAAATTTAAATCAAGCGCTGAACAATAGTTATAAGGACTATAAAATTAAATATTACTCAAATTTGGCACATTACCGGAGCGTCAAAATCAAAGTATCAGCAGCGACAGAGCGCAGAGCACTTATGAGAGCTGGCAAGAAACTAATACGTAGCGTGTACGCAAAGCTAGAAATATGCTCTGTTTAAAAATCCAAAAACTTCAGTTTAAATGCTGGCTAACCATTTCATTCTGGCTAAGAATACGAAAAGGAGAAGTCATAGTAAAGATCGAAATCGTAATACCTGATTAATTAAAAATACTAAGCATCATATAAGGATAGCTTATATCCTTATTAAAAGCCTGAAATGCTATTATCGAATAATGAAAAACTTAAATACATTAAAAAGTTCTTTAAACATATAAGAACAGTTGTCCCCAGAGAACGTCGAATAACTTACATCATCTTTAAACATCTGAAAACTATTCTTCCATACAGAAGTTTCATCAGGTTCTAAAATGTAATTTGGATACGAATTTTAAATGTATAGTATATATAAGTGCAAATATTATTTGCGAGATTATGTTTCTGAAAATATGCAAATTTTCAGAAAATCAGAAAATAATATAATTTAGTATTTACTTCGTGAACTCAGTTTGGTAGCAAATCGTTTTCTAAGAGATGTTTAATTCATTAGTTGCACCTTCAATATGTGAATATATGCTGAAAAATACAATCTCTGTTTCTAGAATTCTGTTGAATTTAAAGTTAAATATTTCAGAAATCTATGAAGTTATAAACGCACTTTTATTTTCAACAAATTGGTTTAATTTTTATTGGCTTTAAAAGTTCATGTTTTCTTTTATGTAAGAAGACTATTGAAGACGTTAGCTTATTTTGCCGTAAACAAACCAGTGTAAGCCATATTATTTTCAATTAAAGATCATGTAAGCAGCATATCCTGGGTGACAGAAGGAATACAATTCTAGTTTAATACAGTAGTGCTATAAAAATTACAAATTAAGATTGGATATAAACTTTGCAATAGAGCTTAAGAAATTTATAATCCTGTAAATACAGAAGGGTAAATTTTGCAAATGATTATCTATCGATAGCGGCTGTCTCGGAAATTATGATTTGAAAAAGGAAGACCAGAAATTATGATTTGAAAAGCTCTTCTGAGTACTTAGAAATTAAGAAACACAACATAAAATTTTCGAGAATTTATTTACTAAAATGTTATGCAGTATAATAGAAGAATTCTGAAATCAGATAAAAGCTAAAAGAAAACAAAATTAGGGTTTAAACACCACAAAATCAATAAAACAGAAAATATTATTGTTTCTTCACATTTAAATGTTCAATATGTTTTAATATCCAAAGGATGAACAAAACATGAAATATGCCATGCAAAATTGAAATTTTATTCAAAATTTATTTTAAAATTATATTTCTAAACCAATAAAGTTATGTTCTCTCGAGATTACCTCATATAAAAGAATGAAGTAGCAAAGGGACTTTTCTTCCACTTTATGGCTGAACCATTATTCTTCCTCACTAAGTTTTTGATTGTATCTTCGTCCTTTATGGCACAAAATTTGTACATTGAAAGGGAAACTAAACCCGATAATTGCTAATTTTGTGATTTTTCATCCCAAAAAGAAGGGGGATAAGGTGAATAATTATTTTGCAAAACATCATCATACACCAATATCGTATCTTTATAGATTATTGCTTTCGGAGAATAGTAAGGGAATGGTAAGTCCACAAAAAGTTTCCAAGTGTCCTCTTCAGTGTCATATTCTTCCACAGATCTCAAATATTTGCCGTTATTACTTCCCCCTAGAATGTATATTTTATCCCGAAGAGAAACAAGAGCGAAATTTTCCCGATATATATTAGGACCATTTATCAATGCCCATGTATCCTTGTCTGGGTTGTAAACCTGCGCAATCATTTGAAAATCTTCAGGATTTCGGCTAGCTCCAACAGCACAAATTACATTTTCAGCTCCAACAGCAAATGTACAGCTCGTGGGCATGGATCTGACTTCCTCCCAGCATCCCGTTACACAATCATATTTTTCTACCAAAGATGTATGCACTTGCGAATTGAAGAGAGTTCCTCCCAGTACATAGATGTTCAATCCCATAGCCACAACACTGTATTCGTGACGTTGAGTGTTCATAGGCTTTACGTGTGTCCAGGTTTTGTCCTCCAGATTTAAAGCTAGAATTTTATTTTCAGATTCATCAAATATATAAACTCTGCTGCCAACCGAAACAAGAGCTTGCGGCCATATAGGATTTCCATTAATTTCTTGCCATACGTCGAGTTCTTCATCAAATGTTATATAGAATTTCTTGTCGAATGAAACATGTGTTGCCGAACCCGAAAAAAGGAACAAACACTTAGGTAAGCGAGACTTCGATGGAAGCGGATAAGTGCCATATACAGTTTTTGATCTTAATATTAAGCTTTTCAATTTCTCAGAATTATCATTATTTTTACTGTTGTTTGCAAATTGCTTGAAGAGATTTCCCACATAAGTCTTGCGACATATGCTATTTTGAGGTATACTGTTTAATAAGTGTTCTTTAACTAAAGGGTTGCCGAGTATTTCAGTTGCCAAGTGTTCATCCAAGTTCTGAAAACAAAGGCACGCTAGAAGTTCAGGTAGTACTTGCAGTCTTTCAGCTGGATCTTTCTTCAGCCATGTCACAGCAGCCATCCATATGACGTCTTCTGTAATACCACTTAGATTCAGAAAACTTTTCACGAAGCTTAGCGGGAGGTCTGCAAAATTAGAATCGTGACTCCTGACCACAGATTCAAAATGAGTCTGAATGAATCTGAAGCATTCAGTCAAAAAGGAAAATCTCTCTACTAACCAAGCTACCCCAAAAAACATCAGACAGTTGTTAACATTAATATGATTGAAAGCATAGATTCGACATCCACTCAGTAATTTGTCAATCAAAAAGTAATCTGCAGCTACGATGATGTCGATGATGTTCTCTTCATTCAAGGTGAGACTTCCAGTATAAAGAAAGCGAAGAATTTCGCCTAAAATGCTTCCGCTAATGCCCGAAAGATACACTTTGGTTTCTATTCCAAAGTTGCCGCTAAAGACAGCACGCAAATAGTCACAGCGAGTAGCTAGGATAATACGGTGTGCACCAAATTCCAGTCCGTCTTCACTTCGAAGGCAGCAATCAAAGAGTTTGTCCAGATCAAAAAAGATTCCTTGCTTAAATATTTCGGAGTAAGACTTCATGATCTCCATTTTGAGATATGCAACGTTTTTGTCAGATCTGAAAATATCTCAAATAAAAGTTCATACACTTTTATCTAGTTTTAACAATGAGCATTGTTATTTTACCTTTGGAGGTATTTGTTGCAGAGCAAACATCAAGATGATAATTCACTGATTGTTGTAATTTGTTTTCTCTTTGTTCCCTAACTCTATTGCTGCTAAAACGCTTTAATTCCTTTTTTTTTATGTATTTTACTTTTCTATCAAATTTAGCGATGCAGTAATCGAATTTTTAGTTATTGAGTGTGAACACAAAAAGCCTTTCCCCAATATGAAATAAATTTAGTTATTTTCGAAGTTTTCCATTTCGTCTGAAAATAGAGCTTCTTAACATAAATCGTATTTCATTTTTCCACTCTCGACGTACATATTACACGAAGGAAAAAATTATTTACTTTTAAGAACATAATTTTCTAAAATGGTTTTAATTTCCAATACGTATGCATTAAAATAAATTTGGAAATTTCTATATAATAAATTTTGTATTTTTACTTAAAAAATGCAAAAGGAAATAATTCATCTTTAATAATTGAAAGTAATATTCTGAAGTTTTATTTTATATTCTTATTCTTATTTATTTTCTGAAGTTTTATTTAGTTATTTAAACTGCTTTAATATAAAATAATAGAACAGAACTGTTAAAAACATAAGTATAAAAAATTATAAACTTGTTATTCTACAAATAATAGTGAATTTCCAGTTTAAGTAATCTTATTTTAGAGTATAGTTAGCATTACTGCTAGTGCAAGAGAAATTTTTTCCCACCAGTTGTAGGAAGTGCTCTAGTAGTTGATCAATGTCCTCATTTCTTTCCGGCTACTATAATCTTTCATGAATATGCTTCTTTTTTTTCATTATTTACTCATTTTCACAGTATCCTTTTTTTACATCTAAAATTCTGAGTAAGATAATCCATCCACGTACGCTGATAGTTGAAACTCTTTAACTGAACATCAAACAGACAATGCTTATCATCAGAAAGAAGGTGCTCGAAATTATGATCACGGACCTTGATGGAGGCCTCACATCTCCGGCGCATGGAGATCTGATGTTCTGGAAAGTTCTGAGAGTGTCGCCAACAGTGGCACAAGTTCCTGAGCACTGTTAACCGGGTTTCGTACACCAGTATGTTGACGTATTCCCAAAGGAAGTGAAGTCTGGCGATCTTGCTGGCCAACGCACCGGACCACCCCTGCCGACCATAGACCTGTTATATACTAGACCGAGCATCGCCATTCAAAACCGGGCGAAAAGCGGCACAGGAATGAGCTGCAGGAGTTTGGGCATGAAATGAAACTGAACCTAGACTTTGGCGTACTATCGCCACGTCTGGCGATTTTTTTTCCGTTAAAAGTGAATAAAATTAACTAAAAAAAAGGGGAAATAGTGATGATTTCATCAGGAAGGTAGCATCACTATAAGGCTGTTTCTATACTGCACAAATTAAATTTGCAAAATGCAGTCTACCTCCGACAGCCAGACAAATAGTCATACCTGGATTAGCAGCACAAAGGCAGACAAAGAGAAAAAAGGCAAAAACAGAATGAGACGAAGCAGTGTACAATAAATACAACATATCAGAAAAATGTAATAGAATAAATAAAATAAAAATAAAAAACAGTTTTTTTCATTTAAAAATAAACAAATAAATAAATAAATAAAAAGTGATTTAGGCAAAGTGTATAATACATACTAAAAATAGTAGATGGAAAATAAAATAATTAAAAAAATTTTAAAAATAAATAAAATTCATATATATATATTTATTATAATGCAATAATAATGCATAAAGAAGGAGCAAAGATAATTTTAGAAATTATTTTGAGTGAAAAAGAGATTAAAATAAAACGGGAAGATTATAAGCCTAAAAATTGGCCAGGGGAAAAAAAAAAAAATATATAAAAAATAAAAGGTTTTTTTAGTGCTTAGGACAGAATAAAAAATAAAAAATAGATAACATAAGTAAAATGAGTGAAAACAGAAAATAATACAAAAAAGAAATTCAACGTTAATACGAAAAGGAAGTTTAATGTTAATACGGTGTATTATAGAGAACTACATAGTAGGCAAATCAAAGTGAGAAAGATATTAAATTAAATGAAGTAAAAATGAATGTCAATATAGCCGATATAAGTTAAAAGGAAGAGAGAGAGGTAAATTCATAAATTATGAAACAAAAATGTGGTAAATTAAGACTTCCTTTTACTAGCAAAAATAAATATATTATGCACGTTGCACAATGTAGTCGCACTATTTTAAATAATTTTAGAAGGTAAAATTTAAATAATGTTCATTATTTTTAAAAAGAAACTTAAAATTATTAAAGTTTTGAAATTTAACTGCTATATAATGACTATTTTCCTAATACTTAACAAATTCTTAATATTAAAATAAATGCCAGAAACATGATATAAGAAAGAAAATACGTGATTGAAAGTAAACATATTTGTTATAGTATTTGGATGCAAGAAAAGGGGATAAAATAAGGTCATTCATGTAAAAAAAAATCATAATTTTATGCAGTTCTTACACAGTGTATTGTATCGACATTACCAAGTATTAAATACATACATTACTACTTCGTACATGTCCGCATAAGCAAACGCATACAAAGAATATATAACTAAACGCATTTGAAGCAAAGTCTGTTGGCGTACAAAAAATGTCGCCAAAGCAGAATACTAGACTAATTAAAATTATATCATATAACTAAAATTTTAACATTTTTTTCAGAACGCAGTTATTAAAAACATACATATATATTAAGATACTTTTATTTAAATGTTATTTCACGTATGCATATATTATATAAAATTAGAAAATCTATTTTTATTAGAAAACGGCAAGTAGAGTGGCTAAAACACCTCTATATTTTATAAAAAATAGGTTTTAAAACTTTAGAAAAAGCTCATCTGTGAAATGCTACTCCTTCACCTTTCACGTATCTGGAATTACATCCATATGCGGAGCACGAAAGTACCATTTTTTAAGTCCGAAACAATGCCCGTACTTGCTTCTCACAAATTCTCCATAGAGCTGTAATGGTAAGGAAGATTCGCGGGAAATACGATTCGGGAAATGTTCCATATGTCACGTGGTTCCCATTCCTGTTTCCCTTCAGGGTTGCCGTTTCTCTCTCTAGTATATTACAGCTCTATGCTGCCGACGCCATGTTGAGGATATGTTTCGAACGTAACTTTGAACACCTTCTTTGATGACGATCGTCTGCTTTTTTTCTATTTCTTGGTTTCCAATGCACTAAGCCTAATCAACATATATTGTCACTGTGTTCGTATCCTTCCTTTCTTGTGATTTGTGTCGTCACTACCGCGCTAGGAAAGCGTTTCCGACCATGCATTGCTATGTATTTTTCCATCGTCTAGGTGCACTATCTCTCCTGAAAGTTTGTAAGCGATTTATGTATATAGAGAGAGACAGACAAAAGTAGAAAGTAGTACACGAACAAAAGAGACCTATGTGGTCAAGAATTTTGCGCATTGAGCTGCAAAATTTTATTTGTATAAAGTATTTGTAAAGAAGAGGAAGATTCTAAAAGCTATTGCTAAAAGTACATTTGATACTGTAGTTGCAAAGTAAAAAAATTACACCATGAATAAACAATAATACAACACTAAAAAAGTAAAAGTAAACGCAAAGAAAAAAAAAACTTAATGTAAAAAATACAAAAGGAGATAAACTTTAAAAACTAAAAGGGATGAGAAAAAAATCTAACACATTATAAAATAAAAAAATAATTTAAAAGATGCACGTGCACGCTAAAAAACAAAAACATTTCAAAGACAAATTACAAAGAATGGCAGTAAATGGTAAATTAGCCTAACTCGAAGTTTAACACGGACTGATCAAGATAGATGATAAAATTCGAATACAGCTAATATCATTAGCACGTTTCGTCAAACGAAAACGAGACTGAAAGCGGCATTACACTAAGAGAATAACCAAATTAAATTAAGTTAATATAGTAAGTTTCACTAGTTTCGTTTCTTTTCCCGACGCGCCTGCCATAAAATTGTAAAACATATTAATTGTGCAAGAAAAAACTATACAAGAAAGAATAGTTAGACGAATGTACAAATTAAAATAAATAGCCAAAAAGCCATTAGTCAAAAATTACACAATTTTAAGGGAGAGATACATATACGTAACAGATTTTATCTCTACATATAATAAAACAAAGAGTCTGTGTGTGTGTGTCTTTCGTTCGTGTTGCGAGTAAGCTAATAGACCCAGGGCCACGAAATTTGGTACATAGGTGTATCTACACAAGAGCCAGTGCACCTCGAAGCGATTTTTTCGAAATTCGAATTAGAATTTTTTTTATTTTATGTTTTGTGACCAAATCGCGTCATTTTGAGACATAATGGGCTACAGGAAAGCGAGATTTCACTCTATACATTTCCTTTTTACATCGTCGTGAAGCGTAGACACTTAGCTATTTTACGAACTTAAAATAAATTTCGTATCTCAATAAATCGATTAAATACGAATTTATTTAGGAAGGTGAGCCTTTTCAGCGGAATTTTTTTTAAAAAAAACTTATTTTAAAAAACGTGCTGTTTATTTTCCTTTGATTTTTGGACACGTTGAACTTTAATCCTTTCGACTCCTTTTAAAAAAAGAATTTTGGAAAAATAATAATATTTTGTATTTTTTTAAATTTTTTTAATGAAGCTTCCGAATACATATTTTTTAAACGTAGCTTCCGAAAACACTTCTCACATCTCAGATATTTTAAAATGTAGTTTTGGCAACAATTTTCCTTTCTTATTGTTGTTGATAGATTTTTGATGAAATTGCATCATTTTGAATAGTTTCATTCTTTTAAAAATTTCGGTTTGGCAACAATTTTTCATCGTATTTCTTATGTTACTGTTTTTAAGAGACTGAAAAGTTTAAGAAATTAAAAAGTTGTTTCTTTTTGCAACGGTAAATTGTTTAATTACTTTATTAGGATAATTAACATTTGTATCAAGGGATATTGCTTATTTCATTGTAATATTTTATATTATGTTTTAATTATATATAATTTTAATTATAAAAAAGTTTTGCATGATATTTTTTAATCTGTTTAAGTTCTTAATCTGTTTATACCATTTGAGTTCTTAAGATTTTGCAAAGGGAAGTTGGTTAATTTATTTATTAGGATAATTAATATTTGTATTAAGGGATATTGCTTATTTTATTGTATGCTTTTTATATGTAATGCATTTTTAACTGAATTTTTTTTTCCGTTGTTGTTTGTTTCTTTTTCGATAAAATTGTTCTGCAGAGTAAAATTCTGTGCAGTTTTCAAATTTAATGTTTGGTGTTCTCTTTAGGCACTTTTCCGGTACACTTAAAAGCCAGACGAAGGCTGGCCGCGCAGCGGCTAGTAATAAATAAAGTAACCGGAAGCAGACCTGTTTTAAATGAGACAGGCAACGGGACTAGAACTGCATTTGATGAAGGGCGCATTATGAATGAAGTATTCTGCAATTAAATCAGAATTTTGAGAAAAGCATGTTGATATGTTTTTCCCCAAATACCAGCCCTCAGGGTGGTGTTCCAGTTTTGGAAAATAACTTGTTTCACGCATGTTTCATTTTGTCAACAGTGGTTAGAAAAAGTGAAGGGGATCTCTTGAACATCAGTGTTCTTTGTTATCCATATTCTGAGTCGATATTGTTATCTAGTTCATGAATTTTATAGGAAAAGCGCGGAACATTTTATTTAATTAATTAAAATGTACCAAATATTTTGTTCGATGGAGATTACATAAAATGTTATATTTTATTGCTTAATGCTATCCTCTGAATGATTATGCAGAAGTTGTTTTCATAACATTTTCTACTTTAACAGACGCTTTGTAACTGGATGCATATGTCTGGAGTAAATATTTGAGGAAATAACTTTACAAAGATCTTTTTCAAGCACTGTTTATTATACAGGAAACTTATCAAAATAATTTTTTCCCTTTTTCACATCTTCCGCTAAAATTCGGAAACTGATATTCAGTTTGTTTTCAAGGGTGTTGAACTTCTACAAGAGAAATATTTGAAATCTTTCTATTTTATGAAATACATAGCTTCATACAAGAGCAAACATCCTATGTATTCAAATCTCCCTATTCCCGGAAATCGATCCCGGAGTACAATTAAGAATTTTCAGCAATTTTTCTTACATAACCTTCAACTTCCAGGATCATATTTCGTAAGTGCATAACCATATAACCACCGAGGGAGTGGCTTCTAGAATGGACCAATAATATTTCTGTCATTTATATATATATTTGACCAATAATATTTCTGTCATTTGACATGAACTTTGCGCTCTAAGGAGGATGGTTGAAATGTTTTGCCGTGCAATTTCCTGTACAAAATAATTAAAGCATTGAGGATTTCTTGTGAAAGTTTTCAATTCGAAGTTAGATCAAATGTAAGCATAATTACGTACGTAAATAGTAGTAGTCTTAGTAATTTTTATTGCAGTCTACATGAAAAAGATATTCTATAATAATAGCCAATGCACAGTTTTATTCAAAGTATTCTATAATAATAGCCAATGCACAGTTTTATTCAAAGTGAATTTTCCTAATTTGCAATTCTACACATTTAGTGTGTTAAATTTCCTATTAATTAACTGTTCACTATTAAATGTATTGGCTGTACAAGAAATGCTCTTCAGACAGAATGAATTTATCTTATCACAACGAAATTTTTTTAATTTATTGGTAACTTTTAATGTTAACAATAGGTATAATCAGATCATTCACAATATACATTTTGAATCTTACACTTTTACAATCAAAAGAATGCAAGAATTCAGATAAGAAAGTACTAGATTCATTGTAACACTTCCAGTCATTCTGAGCTCAGTAAAAAAATTGTACATTTGAATTCTCTTAATGGGTTAGTAAACACATAATATTCGAAGCTAATTAATTGTATCTTGAGTTATTTGCTTGATATAAAAAGCGATAATATGCCACGGACATTAATCCGAATATCAGTGCGTGATAAGTTTCTTAAAAGTGAAATGTTGATGATTAAATAAACTTGTAAAACGGTAGCAACATTTATACGCCACACACACACTGCGAAACAAAGGTAAAATAAAACGTAAATAACAACATGCATAACCACGGTTTCAAAGATTCAGCGTCAAGTGCACTGGTCCATTTTTGAAACCCCTCCTTCAGTGGCGATACTCATGTACACTTTTGAATTACGCTCCCAGGACGCATGAGAAGTTCATAAATGATTTTGCAGATATGAAAATAGCAAGATGCAAATTTTAATAAATCTTTTATAGTTATTATTGTTATAGTGACCTTTATCATCAGTTAGCCATAGAAGTCAAAGTATTACCTTTATTACCAAGAAATTAAAGCAATTGGGAGGGGAATAAGAATTACGAATCTAAAGAAATTAAACGGAGAGGGAAGGCTGTGATCATAGTTTATAAACTTTTTATAAAAAATATACATTCAAACATACATAAACTAAAATATGCATTTATATCGAAAATTTATGAAATTTTCGGTATAAATGCATATTTTAGTGACTTCCATTACATGACTTCCTTGCACGGAATATTAAAGTATACGCACTTTTCCTGCATTTCATTTAAATTTACTGAATTGAATTAGATCTAATTCATCGATAGCGCAAACAACAATAGAATAAATGTACTCTTTAAAATTCATTATATTTATTTACCCATAGCGACATTCTGGCTAGGTTAGCTTAACAGCATTACATCTGAATCATTTTAATAAAACACACTACACAAAAACTATATCATCTAAAGAATTATATACTCGTTGCCAAATGTTCTATTCAAATACTATAATAAATCTAAACCAACGTATAAAACAAATTAAACAAATAAAAAAGAAACAGTTTTTCACAATGATTCAGCGCCGCTTACCCAATTCGCATGCGCTACTCGTAAACATTCTCCTCTGTCTGAGACATACTGGCGACAATATTTGTTGCTAATATAAAAGACTTATTTCCTCGAATTTCATTAGATATATTTCTCATTCAATTAATTCAGTTCTCACTTCGCGGCAAGGCAAAAATACATAAAAACCCAGAATATTCTCATTAAAAATTGAAAGCTATAAAAAAACAATTGAATTTACAGTTTCTATGCAAAAACAAGCAGGCAAGAAAGCAGATTTTTCGGTGCATAAAGCTAAAGTTTCCTTTTGATTCCATCGGCAAAACGACACTGAAGGTGCAGAAAGAATTAATTCGCTGTTCTGCTAAGTTTCAATTGTAAACAAGTATGGCTGCTATGATAAAAGACAATTAGGCTTAACCGCACTTAAACAACTTTTAAATTGTTGATAATTCTACAAATATTGCACGCAGGTTAAGTAAAGGCATAAAAACCTTAACCAGAGGATAAGAACAACATAATTCAATCATTTTTAAAGCAAAAAATGCAAAATTTACCAACATATAAGAGTAAAAAAGAGCTCACTAAGCCGAGTATAGAGTGGGTATATATATATATGTTTATATACTTTTGGTGCGGCCGATTGCAACTAAAAAGGGAGGTGCACAACTACATCTTATAGCAGTTCTATATACAAAATTTCAACGTTCCGAGACTATTTATTTTTGAGTTATGCGAGATACGTACGTACAGATACCACGAAAAAAATCTGTTCTGAATACATTTTAAATAAGTTTTATAATTCGTTTGGGGGGGGAGTCCTTTATTGTGCTCTTACGTACAGATGTCACGCAAAAACATCGTTAAATTGCATTTGATAGCGATCAAAACTGGCTATTTTCATTGAAATATGGGAACCCGGAATTTTTTGTGATTACACTACTTCCTTTACTTCGCACAAGGAAGTAAAAATGACTAACATTTATTATTTTTTCAAATTTTTGAATAATTCACGTGTGAGAGCTAATTAAATTAACAATGTACTACTAGTATGATTTCTTTTTGTATATTTACATATTATACTGTCTGTCTGTTAGTCTGTAACTTAATCAGCCATTTCACGAAAATAATTTGAAAATAAAAAAAAAGAATTAACATCCGATATTAAAAATCATTGTTTTTCATTGATAAATAATTCCGAGAATTATGAAAAAGAAATTTGGATTAGAAATCCATTTTGTTCAAATGTACCCGAGATTTTATCTCGGGAGGAAAAAGAACAATTGATTGAAATTTTCAGTGATCGAACTCTAACTCAAAATTTCAAAAATAGACACTTGTTAACTTTTAGTTAAACCGAAAAAAGAATTAAAAGGCATTTCAAATGAAGCTATTAAATATTTATTGCCTTTTTGCACAACCTATTTCTGTGAACAAGGATTTTCCTCGTACAAACCAATTTCTGTGAAAAAGGATTTTCTTATATGCTTATTTGAAAAAGAAATACAGAACAAAATTAAAAGTGGATCCTAATTTATGGTTAAAACTACGTGAAATAAGACCTGTCATAAAGAATCTGATCTCTGGCAAACAGGCCCAAATTTCACACTAAATTTTAAAATTAAAGTATTATAACTTGAGTTTTGATAATTAAAATAACCAGTTTTTAATCTAATATTTTTTATGTGTGCATATTTAATACAAATAACCAATAGGTTGTGCAAGTGGCAAATATATTTTTTTTAAATATTTCTATTGAAAAATAATTACTGTAAAATGCAGTGGTGGTACTAAAGTTTTTCAGCTTTTGTTTAGAAGGTAGGCGTTAGTCAAAAGGTTGAGAACCGCTTTATCTAGAGAGTTAATCTCGTTGGTTAGTACAAGGCATGAGCACGAGAACGTGACGCCACAGCAGAATACTGATTGCTTGCATCACTGCTCCTTATTCATACATTAATTTAAACCCCGATTTTTTTTTTCTGTTTACGATTTATAATTTGTAGTAAAATTCACTATGGAATTTTTAAACTGAAATCTTAAGTATTAAGGAAGAAGATATTTTTTTATTGCATTGACAAGTACGGGAAATAACAGCTTATGAATAAATACAAATTCTAATTTTCTTTTTTTACTGATTATCATTACCAGGTGATTAATAAAACCTGATCTGTAATTTTCTGTTTAGAATATGATTGAAAGAATTTTTCTTAAATTCTGTTGAATAAATAGACGAAATTTTTCCGATGACGTGACGATAAACGGAATTTCAAATTTCATAAAGGTGTTAATTTTAGCATGAATTTAAGTAATAATCATTTGCACAATTTATTTATGAAATGAAACTAAAAATAATTTTAATTATTTTCCACTGTTTTCTTTCAATCATTTCATTTCCAATCTGATACTCGAATTTAGCAGGCAATGAAATTTTTTTTTGCCAGGTAATAAACAAGTACTTCAATAAAAAGTATGTGTGCTTCAGAAGAAAAAACGTTATGATGTTTTTAAATACTGATACACCGTTATGTTTTATTAAAGTAATAAAATTATAGTTTGCTGTCAAAGTTAAGTAATTTTTGTATCAAATTAAATAAGTAACTAAATACAAATAAATGTAATAAACTATAAACAGATTAATGTCAGTAACTATAAAATGTTACTTTTTTAAGGTAACTGTTTGGGTCAAATAAGATAATTATTAGAAATTATCAAATGCTAGTACAAAGTTAGCAATAATTTTTTAGCAAAATATTTGAAAAAAACCACAAAAAATTTTTTTGATAATATTTTCAGCATAATGCTCTGATAAACATCTGAAAAATTTAATTAAATAACAGTGGTTGAACAAACTAAGTATCTCTGATTTTATGCTTTTAAGATAAATTATCGCTTTCCCCTGAAATATATGAATGAAAAATATATGTCACAAAAGAAATGAAATGCTTTTCAAAGTATTTACTGTTCTTTCATCCTACTTTTTAGTTTTTCCAACTGTTCATTTGTTTCATTAATTTTTGCAACATATTTATCAACTATTATTGTTTAAATTACATACCTAGTAGTAATTAATAAATTTATTATTTAGAGGCTATTTTTATATTTTATCTTAATTACTCACACACTGTGTGAGAAGCAAGGGTCTGGGAATTTGGGGAAAAATTACTCACAGTATTTATATTTTTAGTTTTTCATAATTTCTGATCAATTTTGCAAAAAAGTTTCAGATATTTTAATTTAAAATTAGGCCCTGAATGCAAAGCAGAATCCGAATTTAGAACGCAAGATCGTAAAAACCCGGAAATTATAGATTCATCACTGACTCATGGGAGACATTTTCAACTGTTCGTGTTGGTCATGGACTTTATAAGAAAGGTCCTCTTATAAGGTCCATGGTGTCGGTTTTCTGACGTCATCGTGACATCACTGACTAGTCAATTGCACATGTTCAAGCCTTATTCTTCGAGATGGTGTTGCATTAGCACGCTTGTTGACCTTGACGAAGACGTTGAAGTACAGTAAACTTGCTGATGTCAGCTGACATAGTGACAAGGCCTAATAGTAAGAAACGTAGGCCTCGATGCAATAAGACACCATCAACCTGGAATCCCACAAATCGCAGATGGTTTCATGCAACGCATTTTAACTTTTATCATTCATGACCCTTTTCTTATCAACCAGATATTTTCGCGATCCTAGATATTAAATATGCAATAGAGATATAAAAATAAATATTACCATAAATAGTTTATTTTTTTCCCAACTAATGTACATATGAAAAGAAGTAATTTTAGGATTTGTTTCAAATATGCAACAATTAATAAAAGAAAATCACTTTTGAATTAGATGGATATACCTGTTTGCTGCATAATAAATTAAATCTTGATGCTGTTAGACAAACGTTTTTAGCACTAAATGACATTTAAATTTAATAAGCACTGAAGTTACAAATGTTGTTTCACACAAGTATGTGGTGCTGAATTGCAGAAGAACATTTAATGCCTTTCCAGAAATTGTGAGAAATTCAGTTCTAGCTTCAATCCAATATTTAATAAAGGATTTTTGTGAAAACTCAGGTTTCTGTTTGGAGTCACTAGATAGCTCAGCAAATTCCTTTTGTAGTTCACGTGGCAGGTGTATAATCTCATTAATGTAAATCAAAAGTGGTATTTGAAACCTAGATTGCATTTTGAAATCAAAATTTGAAATGAAGTATTTGCAAAACATAGTTTCCAGATCTATAACAATTTTTACAACTATTTTTTTCTTCCAGTTTTATTTAAGGAAAACAATTGCATTGAACCATTCACTCTTCTGTTCTTCAAAATGTTGATCTTTTCAATAACACCTTAAATTTTATCATTCGAAGTAAATATATTGGTAACGTTTCTTTGAAGAGACAAGTTGGATAGTTTTAGTGTTTGAGGGAAAAAAAAAAAGCACAGATTTGATAGCCATTATTCATTTTGAAAAAGTGCAACAAGTTCAGATTTTTGTTCGGAAAAAAATATAATAATTTCATCTTTGAATAACAACAATAATCTTCTTAAACTTTCCCTTCTTGACATCTATTTTACCTCTGCATGTAATAACAAATTTTTGTGTTCTGTGTTTATTTCTTCACACAGATTTAAAAATAAAGGGATGTTAAGAGATTTTAGTAAAATTTATAATTTTGATAGCATTCTGAATAAATTGTTCAATTTCACTGTTAGTTCTTTTGCTGCAAGGGCCTCTAGATAGATCAGGCAGTGTATGAAAGTTTTGTAATAATTGTGAGCAGCTCTAACAAATGATATTCAAAACCAATAATTTTGCCCATCATCCTTTTTCACCATCTGTGCACACTCCAAAGCAATTTTTCAATTCTAAATTAAGTTTAAACAAAATCAATCATATGCCTTCTCCTCTTGTTATCTCCTGGAGTTGCATGTACTGGCTTTATACTATGACAGTAGTGACTTCGGAGGCAAAATAACATGAAATTGGTTCCTACTGGCAGAAAAGGGCAGCCTATGCTGTTGTAGACAGTTGTGGCTTTGACCATCTGTGGGTGCAGTGTGTTGGCTAAATAACATGGAGTCATCCATATTATTGTCCAAAAGGGCAGCCTTGTGCTATCCTGGAGTTTAGTGATGCAAAGCATGCGAGTGGGTACTGCGATAGCTAGATTACGGTTCTTCAAATAGCCACCTCATCCTTTCCGGTCTCCATGCTCCTGGAAGTGGTGAGCTGAGGAAGCCTATTCAACATTAGGTTACAAGAGAGAGTTCAAATTAGTCCGCTGTCTATGGAATGAACTTCCACAGGCATTGCAGCTAGTGAGACAATTACTATACCCTTTCTGGGGGTGGGGGGGGTTTACTTCAATCCCCCTCCCGCCTAACACGGATGCTAGAGGTCAATCCCTGTAGTGTCTTTTAGTATATAAGAACACGTAACCAACTTGACTTCCCTTCTTGTATGTTCCTCTAAAAGAACAAAATAACAATTCTTTATCGATACTTTCCTTTCACATGTTAACAATTAAAACTGTTTTTGAAATATCACTTGTTTCATTCAAATGCATTGCAAATTGTGGTTTTTTTTTTTAAAATTTAGTAATAAGTTGCTTGAACTGATTGCTGCTAATTTCTGATAATTTATTGACGACAGTGTTGCTTGACAAAGGAATTTTCCCAATTTCATTGCCATATTTATTTTTGTGACGTATTTCTAACATTTTAATAGCATTAGATACTGCAAGATGTTCTTATGGCATATGGCTTTTTTTTTATTTTTAACCCTCAAATATGAAACTTCGTATGATTAGAGTGAATATATTTCACAAATAGTTGTAAATTTTTCAAAATATAGCTTTTCTTTATTTTCAAACTTTAGAAATCATTTGAAATATTTTGATCCATTGACATTCGAAGGATGCTTGGATTCAAGATATTTTTTATAATTTTAAGAATTTCAAAGTAAACAAACTTTGAAATTCTTAAAAAATTTGTTCATTTACCATTTCAGTAATTTTCTTTTTGGTATTTTAAATGCCTTTCTAATTACTAGATCCTCTTTAAACAGACTTTGTAACATTGTCATTTGCATTATTACCTTTGTTACTCAAATTCAACCATTTATGTAACGGTAAAATATACTTTTATCTTAAGATATATATATAAAATTACATCTCTCATAACAATTATTCTAATAAGTATCAAGATTGAGTAAAACAGTGAAATATGATATTATATTTTTCTTGCGATGTACATACTTGTTGTGTTGTGGCTGTGTGATGCAAGACATTGCAGACTTTGTGTTTGCACTGTATTTTGATTCTGAAGTAATTTTTATGCTAAGCTTAGAAGCTGCTTACCCAGTATAGTGGTTACTGAGGCTGACTGCCATACCAGTGTATCCGGGCTTCAATCCTGGAAAAGGTGAGGAAGTGTACAATGCAATGGTTTTCAACCTTCCCCTCATGTACCCTTTTAACCACTGCTAGACAATCATTCCCTCCCCCTCCTTCCCAAAACTAAAAAAAAAAAAAGCACTAATTTAAATTTAGATTGTTTTTAATACATTTCATAAAATAAACAAGTATAGATAATGCACATAAATACCAAAACTTGAGTAAAAATATTTTTTATATTCATAAATTAAAAATAAGTGACACAAACAAACAAATATAAGGCTGACTGCATTGCTATAGTGTTTATGCGACTACAGGACACTCAAAATACACAGTAAGCTGAAAAGTCCTCTTGAGAGGTTGGCTCAGAGTGGTGTTCTCCCTCAAAATTAGGGCAAAAACTTAATTGTTAGCAAGTCCCGGTGATATGTAATATGCCTATGGAAGTCCACTAGTATTGACTTTGCTTCAACCTGTACATACTGAACTTGCAATCCGAATTGCTATTATGATGCTTTTAACTACACATAACTAAAATTTACAGCTCAACTTGGCCAATATTTAATAACTGTGCAGTATAAAAAATACAATATTTTAAAGATAATGAAGCGATTGCGACTAATTTGTCTTTAAATTCATGTTTGAATTAAAATGTTTCACTCTATTTAAATACCAAATTCAATTATTATTAAGGAGTTAAAATTTTGAGAGCTAATTTTTTAAAACCTACTCGTGCGATTTTTACAAAACTTGGCATTTTGGCATAATTTGAGATGTAGAATGGAAATACGAAAGAAAATCGATATGCCATTTCAGAAGAAGTCCGATTTTGCATCAGAATACCTATGTTAGAACAATGCTACATATATATCCCAAGTTGTGCTTTTGAGATATAAAAAACGCAAGTTAAATTTAGTCAATTGGTCCAGTGGAATGGGAGATAAAGGACTGTGGCCCTCCTTTTTTTTTTTTTTTGCACAAGGTGTACCTGCTCTGGAGCAAACATTAAACTTGGCACTTGAGCATCTTAAATTATGGTACACAGAAATGGATGATTGCGAACAAAGGCAGGGCCACAACACAGACAATCACCCCGTCAACAACAACAAAAAAACAGATCTTCAGTATGATGGGTTGCTAATAGCTACAGAGCCTACAGCTAAATATCTGGGAATACAGCTGGACTACAGGATGAATTAGATTCAATACATCAATGAGATAGCCCCGAGAGTCACCAAGAGGACATGCATAGTTGACTTACCAAATCGAGCGCAATGTAGGATGTCCTTGCAACCACGTCACCAAGAGGACATGCATACTGAAAAGACTTACAGGAACCAAATGGAGCGCAATGTAGGATGTCCTTGCAACCACCTATAAGGCATATATCATCTAACTGATGGACTATGGATGAGAAGCATTTTCCACAGCTAGCAAAGCCAAAAAAAAGAAACAGGATGCCGCTGAAAATAATCTGTGATGGACAACAACTGGATGCTGCTCAAAATAATCTGCGATGTTGCGAAATCCATTCCAATCTCCTCCCTTGAATGTCAGGCACAAATAGAACCTATTGAAAGTCACAGAGACAAGGCAACGATGAAGTACTTTAAGAGACGCTGAAGGAAGCCGGAGAAGTCCTGGGAATCCTACGTACCTGCAAGCAGAAGGAATGCTATGCACCTACGAGCAGGTCTCAGAATACTCCGCTGGCCCAGGCTCAGGCCCTCTTTCAGAAATATAACCTAGAGGAAGGTCAATGCCTGTCATTTTGAAGACACACAATCGGACATGAAACATCTGAGATACCATTTCAGATCTCTCTCCCAGGCATAGATGAACGAAGGGCAGATGTCTATCCGTATGTCCTGAAAGCAATTGCATCAGATATTATTGCTACAAAATACCCTGGGATCGAATGGATTCATATGCACACAGATGGGTCAGCTATTAGTGATAACTGTGAGCCGGCTTCTACTCCCTCCTCACCAAGGTTAGGTTATTCAATTATGGCAAAGCACACGAGGGCTATCTGCCTAAAGGGAGGGATGCCTTCATGGAGGACTTTCTAAGGGAAACTGGCTCGTATACACGTTACACATGGGGAAAACGCCCATGCAGCCAGCCCGTTCGCGGGATTCGAACCTCGGACCGAACTACCAGTGTTCAGCGTCTTTACCCTCCTCACCAAAGGAGCTTTACCTGTTGGCAAATCAATGACAAACTTCAGATGTAAATAAATCTGTATTTATCCAATACATTTTATCTAAAACATACAAATTTACAATAAAGTATTCTGGTGACCTTTATTTTGGTGTGAATGTAATTTTTACAACTGATTTATTTAATTCTTGAGTTACATTAATTTGTGCTACCATGTTACTACCATGTTTCCCGCACATGCTATAAATATATGATAGCCATGACATTGCTTCATAAATATAAACAGAAAATATACTATTATAAAATCATTTAATTGGATGACTCAAATGATCACAAATATAAATGACATGAGAGATAGTACAAATGACATATTTATAAAATAAATTACACTGATTATTGACTGTCACTAGATGAGCTACTGGATGAATCAGTAGACATAACTTCCACATCTTCATTTTCTTTATTATGAGATTTAGTATCCATGCCAACCCCATGGTTACTGGAAGCACTCATACTGCTTTTCAGATCACTTGATGCTGGCCAGGTAAATGTTCCAGCTTGTGAAGATGGATTTTGTTCTAAAAAGGCAAATTATTTGTTTTAATATTTTATCAATAAATTCTGAAAAGGTTTTAAGCATTTCAAAAAAATTTCTACTAAATGTCATAGCACTAAAAAATTATTTTCTTTTAATATTTTGGTAGGGATATTATCCTAAAATGATGAATTCTTTGAATAAAACTTCGAATTCAAAAATAAAATTATTTTGATTGGGAAACACAGCTGAAAAAAATTGGTACATATATATTATTGCAACTACTTCAGTGGAAGTTGCCAAACTTTCATAATGTACCAAATTCTGGCAACCATGCACACAAACAGTCTTCGGTCAACCATGCTCATCACAACAGACTTTAAGCAATATCACCATTTTCCCACATGCAATCTTTTTGCTGTATTCCAAGTTCCAAAGATACAAATTGTGATATTTTTAGCCTTTTACTCAATTCTAAAATATTGCTTGTGGAGTTTGCCTGCAATAGAGGAAACTGTGTTAAAATATATCTAGGATCACAATATTTTGCCAAAAAAGTGAGAAGTGAACAATAATGGGGACCATTTATCAGATAGCCATTGTGCAATGCTAAGTTGGTTCAATTTTCTAATTTTTTTTAAGCAGAAACAGATTGCTGCATTTGCTTAAAACAATACATATATACAGCACTGCAGATTGCTGTATCTGTGAGGATAGGAATGCTATAATTACAGGATATCACTAAAAATTTAAGCATTTTATTTTTAAAAATGTATTTCATAATTGTTATTTAATAATTAAAGATTATATTTAAAATTTTTAAAGTGTGTTTTCATTTGTAAGATGATAATGTTTCTCAACTTTCAATAAATATCAAGAGTTTTGAAAGTAAAAAAAAAAAGGGGGGGGTTTGCAAAATTGCCAATTTGCACTTGATAAAAAATTTTTAGCTTTTTATGTGTAAAAGTCAGCAGATTCCACCAAGCTGTTTGTGTTAATAAGCAAGTACCAAAACTGTATTTGTTAAAATTCTACTGGCCAGTTTCCTTTCATTTTGCTTAGATCTGAATCAATATAATACAAAATATTAATGACTCAAGACTAAAAATATTTTGATAAATTTGTGGCATTCTAAGACTCATTTATCACTCTCATTTATTAAAACCTGAATGGATTATACTGCAAATAAATGTGTTGGTCACTGTTCCATTTTTTGTAATTTTATGCCAAAGGGAAATAATTTTGAGCAAATACACTCACGTTTGTGAAAATTGCAACACCATGTAGGACTTACGCGAGTGAGCTGAAATTTTCAGGAAATGCAAAGTAGCGCATGATATGCAAATGATTAGAATTGCAAATCCGTAGCGCATGCGTATGCTGAGCAGCGCCCTCTGAACGGCTGATGGATCCGAATAAATAGACGGCTGTAGCGAGGCGTGTATGGTTATCGGTGGTTATCTGCTAGTGGTAAACGTTAACTCAATCTGTACTTATGCCTCGTCGACGAAAGAGAGCGAGATTTGAACAACTTACAGAGTTTGAACGAGGGAGAATCATCGGCCTTCGTGAAGCTGGATTGTCGTATCGTGCAGTAGCCTCTCGTGTGCAGCGTAACAGCAGCACAGTGATGCGCGTTTGGAAGCAGTGGACGGACGAGTGTCGGACAACTCGGAAATCCGGGAGTGGACCCCGAAATGTGACGTCAGCTCGCGATGATAGACACCTGGTCCGCATGGCGCGGACGGACCGTACAGCTTCCTCTAGACAATTGGCAGCACTGTGGTCAATAGCTACAGGTGTTTCATTGTGTGCTTCATCAATTCGTAGACGTCTGCTGCAGTGTGGACTGCGCGCACGGACTCCTTTATACAGGATCCCCCTAACGCACGACCATCGCCGCCTGCGGCTACAATGGGCCAATCAGCATAGAGACTGGCGTGCTGATTGGCAGCATGTCGTGTTTTCTGACGAATCCCGCTTTAATTTGTGGTACCATGATGGCCGCATTCGTGTCAGACGCTATGCCGGTGAACGCCACCTTCCGGAGTGCATTATCGAACGCCACAGTGGACGAACACCCGGAGTTATGGTCTGGGGCGCCATAGCATATCATAGACGATCTCAATTGCTACGAATTGTGGGCAATCTGAACAGCAACCGGTATATCCGTGAAGTTCTACAGCCCGAAGCTGTTCCCTTCCTTCAAAGCTTGCCAGGCGCTGTATTTCAACAGGACAATGCCCGCCCTCATACTGCTCGGATTGTTAAATCCTTCTTTGCAGCGCAGCAGGTACAGCTTCTTCCTTGGCCTGCGTGTTCCCCGGATATGTCGCCAATTGAACATGTGTGAGATGTCATTGGTCGGCGTCTTGCTCGTGATCCTCGTCCTGTTGCGTCTGCAGACGAACTTTGGGTACGCGTACAAACGATATGGAATGCTCTTCCTCAGTCAGACATTCAAACTTTGTTTGACTCCATGCCACATCGTGTAGCAGCCCTTATTGCGGCGCGTGGTGGCCACACAAAACACTGATTCTGATCTCTTGTTCTTGTTTGTTTGCTTTGAACATTTAATCATTTATTTGTACCACTACCACTCAACTGTGTATTAAATTGCATTCAATTATGACGATTCCTTCTTGGTGTTGCAATTTTCACAAACGTGAGTGTATATCAGGAAATTTATCTCATGTCTAAATATAAAGATAAAAAAGTTTAATTTATCCAATTTTGAGACTAAATATATTCACAGTAAAAAATGAAATGTTGCTTTTATATAATCAAACACAATAAGATTCATTTTCATGAAGTCATGCTAAATAATTTCAGCTGCTCAGATCATCCTCTTCTCATTCTAACAAATTCTGTTCTATTTTGAGTCCATAATGTTAATCAAGTTCCTTTTTATGAAATTTCAAAAAAGGGCATGCAATATTTATTTTCCTAATGGCATATATTTTTACATCCAACTAAAATACAATGCACTGCAGATTTCAAAGACCTCATGCTTACAAACATAAGAACATAGAATTAGCCTGATATATGGAATAAAGTTGCCTCATTTGGCACAAAATTATTCCCTTTGATGCAAATCAACATTGAATAATTACAAATAAATTTACTCATTGCTATAGAAACCACTCACTATTCAAAAATATTAAGGACAGATTAGAAACAACTGATAAACCTTAAAATGAATTGAATCAGAATCTTATTATCAATCCATCAAAATTTTATTATTCCCACGACATTAATATTTTCTGTGTTGCACACTGAACCAAATTCAAACTTAAGCAATTGCATAATCAAATTTTAACAAAACTAGTCACATTTCATTCAAATCCAATGAAAATTATCTATAAATAATATCATTCTTAAATCTATTTTAATAAGTGTTGCCACTGCTCGCTTTTGAATCATAGTCTGTTAATAAAAAATTTGTAAGTTTTACAAAATATGAAATAAAAACAACACTGCCAAACATTAAACATATTATTATTATATAAGGTCATATTCTGACATTGAAGAAAGCACACGACAGCAAGCGATGTCACTGTATACTGAAAATTGTTCGTTAATGTCAGAATTTTAAATAAATAGCTGCTGTTAGCTACCTTTTTGTTTCAAGTTAGTATAATTGGCATAATATATTATTGTCACATCAATTATTAATATTGAGAAAATGTTGTTATATTAAATTAATTTAAATCATGACGTTATACATATTAAACTGAAGTGTCGAAAGTTTTTGTTTCCTGGTCAAAAAAGATATTTACGAATTGGTCGTTGGTTGGAAAGAATAAGCTAATTTCTTTCATAATGAAATGTTTTCATACATTTGCTTTTTAGGGGTACAGAGAACTTACAAATTTGCTTTGGCTGCAGCCACTAGTTTTTATATTAAATGCTGTAAAAGTTTAGAATTAATTTTGATTTAATATATTTTCTTCACTAGAAATTTCATTCAATATAAAGACCTGCAATTATAAGAACATGACACAAAAAATATATACAATGTAGCTTTCCTTTCTTCTATGTAAACGTTTCTGTCCAGATAATGAAAATACACTTTCGAGGAAATCGCGTATAACCTCAAACCTGCAAAATCATTTTCATACAAAATTTAAGCTTAAAAGTTCTGATATGCACATCCTACTTTTTAAGTACACTTTTCTCTATTATATTATTTTACAAAAGATTCATTTAAATACCTCCAAAAGAAAAAAGTTAAATCCTAAACTTTATTATATTTATATAAAATATCATTGCACTTCTAACTGAAAATTAAATTTTTTCTATTATTTTTCCTAGTGAATATTTAAACATTTTTACTTACAGTTCTAATAAAAACATAGAGAGGACAATCTCACTTTTTCTAAAGGATGCTGGTTATTTTATGTACAAAATTACATTAAAAACATTTAAATGCTTATTAATTTTACAAGGTACTATTTAAAAATTTTCCTTTTTAAAGATTATGCTCATTTTGGCATCACAGAATGCACATCAGTTAGATTTTATTATCAATCCTTTGGAATTAGCATGGGCATTTTCATGATTGTGCATTTAGACAGTTATATCCAGTACACTGACAAAGTCTTTTCCTCTTCTTTATGTGAAGAAAAGAGCTGCAAATCTGTATATTATTCCAAATATTTTCTCTTGTGAAGAAAATATGAAATATTACACCCTGGACATTACTGTAAAATGAAAGGCTGAGAGACATCACAAAGGAATGCTACTTCATGTACCTTAAATCTTCAACTGTCAAATGTCTATCTATCTATACATCGGAAATTGACATTTTAGTTCTTGCCTAGGAAGACGAAACATATTCGTTTTCTTTTAATTATTGTGAATTGATGGGAAATTGATTTGTTCCTTTGAAAAGTCAATTAATTTCTGATTAATAACAAAAGCTGTTTCAGTATTTACTAGTAACATAAATTTTTTACTAAATTGTTTTGTTACAATTCAGATAGAATAGCATGCCGAACAAGTATTAATCTAAGTCAAACAATAAAAATCAGCATTACATTTGCAAATTTTTACAGGACTAATTTCGATGGTTTTACCAAACCACCATTCTCAGCTGCCAAAGCACAATTGAACGAGATAAAATATAGTGATTAAATAAGAATAGCTGGCCAGGAGTTAAGCTACTGGCGCCATCTATTAATGAAAGGAGAAGTAAAATACAATTTCCTTAAAGGCTGAACACAAAGATGGATTGGAATTAGGATCATTAACTAGAACAGAAAGATTTTTTTGAATGTAAAACGCAATTCACCAATGGATGATATTTTCTGAATAATTTTAGCTTCAGAAAAATTGAAGGTGTGATTTTCAGACCAACAATGCTGGGCAACAGAGGACTTCTGTGTTTCCTTTTTTCTAACACATGCCTCATGTCCTTAACACAAAATTTTAACACTCTCTTAGTTTGACCAATGTAAATTAAAAAACACTGGCAAGGAATCCTATAAATACCCGTGGAATTCATATCCGGAATAGGATCCTTGAGTATGGAACTTGGAATTTTATTGATATTCCATTACACTTCAAATCATGCTGTCCGACTAAACAAAAGTTAGCTTCATTTTATTCCTATTTTTTCTGTGCACTTCAAGTTTGCTCCTCCAAATTGACTCTTGATCTAACAGTAATTCTTTATTAACAGTTCACCGAGAGTTGTTAGGAAGCCTGCCAAAAATTTGATTCCTTTTGATGTAAACCGTCTTTCCTTTACTATTTACTGGAAACATCTCTGACCTATTTTTTATCTGTGTTCCATCTAGTATTTAAAAAACAAAACATTAAATAAACCAATGTGTCATGAATGGATAGTGTTTTTTTCTCATCTGGCAGTGTGAGGATCTGTTTAAAATACACACACACACAAAAAAAAAAAAAAAAAAAAAGAAATGAG
>KK113235.1:133301-154286 GCA_000611955.2 Stegodyphus mimosarum
TGCGTTTTCCATGTCTCGAAAGTGCGACTTAGGATAAGTATTAGATTTATATATAGCATTGTTCTAATATAGGTATTTTGACACAAAATCGGACGTTTTCTGAAATCACACGCCAATTTTTTTTCCCATTTTGATTCTACAGCTCAAATTATGCCAAACTGCCAAGTTTTGTAAAAATTGCATGAGTAGTTTTTAAAAAATTAGTTCTCAAAATTTTAGGTCTTCAATGTTAATTCAATTTGGTATGTATTTATTAATAGCTCTCTTTTTATTACACTTATTTGGTTCCTTATTTCACAGTTCAAAATTTAGGTTCACTCCAAACAAAATTCACCGATCTTTTATGATTTATTTTTAAAATTTGTATTTTAAAATAATATTTATAAATTTTTTGAAAAAAATTTTGAATTATAACCTATAAAATTTTTACCATGAACTTCAAGTAGGTGTATTTCTAAGTATACCTACAAAAAATTAGAGCTTTTTATTCAAAATTTCTGAAGATAACATGAATTTATATATTGGCGAGTTTTGAAATTTGGTATATTTATTGAAAGCGATAATAACATCTATTGTGGTTTATGCACTTTGCTGAAATTATTTGAAAGAACAGCGATGTGACTTTTTTTCCACTTATGCATAATATAAAAAGGTAGGAAAGATGTGACATTTTTTTCCATTCCATTACAATGGAAGGGATAGGAAAATAGGTTGCCATGTATTAAGAAGTTCGCCAAGTGAATTATTCTTGGCGCAAACTGAAAAAAATTCGGCAAATTAAATTTTTGAATTTCTCTGTAAATTTCACAAAATTTAATATTTAGGTATAATTTGAGTCGTAGAATCGAAATATGGAAAAAAATTAGTATGTTATTTCATAAAAAGACCCATTTTGCGTCAAAATACCTATGTTAGAATAAGGCTATATATAAATCTAATATATATCCTAAGTTGCACTTTCGAGACATGAAAAAAGCAATTTGAATTTCGTCAATCAGCCCATAGATCGGGAGACACAGAACTGTCCCCCCCTTTTTTTTTGCGCAGCGTACATAGGTTATAGGAACTAGCTCCTCGGATTCCCAGCTGCCTTGTGCTCCAGCACTAGTGGCAGATCTGGGTCTTTGCAAGTCGTGATTTTTCGCATTTTTCATCACTCCTGCTCTAGCTGCGGATCTGATTCTGACTGCTCTTTTAAATCTAGCTCCCGCGGAGTCTTGATCATTTGCTCTTTTCCCCTCCTCGGAGCTTCCTTTCGATTCTTTGAATACTGTGTCATAGTATAGCTATGTATATTAGATATTACCTTTTTTTTATACAATATTACTGTAATATTTATGTAAAATAATACATTATATTTTTATTTATTTACTTACTTTACTAAAGTCTTCAAATCAAGAGCTGTGAATTTCTTTTTAATCTTTTTTAGAATTAGTACATATTTATAAATTTTCCCATCTAATGTACTGTTTCAAGGTTTCAGAACAATATATGGATTCTACCAAATAGAAGAACCTTGAGCTACATTTGGTGTCATTTTGTCAAATTAGATAACAAAAAGGAAAATGCCGGTATTGTCAGCAGACAATTACCTGTTCTTTGAGATCTGTCTCCAATCTAGAAATTTATTTTTACACTGTGTTATGTAGGAGCAACAAAATATCAATTATAGTATTAAAATAATGTGATCTTTAACAAAAATTAGTTTAGTTTCCATTATTTTTTTTATTCCAGAATTTTATTGCTGTTCTATGTAGAAAGGTTTTTTTAGGGAATGTCAAAGGTACAATTGAAAGAAATCAGTCCAGGGAATGAGCAGTTTGGTTGAATTAATTCCAGCGATCCCACTCCTTGTTAAATTCTTTCTGCTTTTCCGCCATCTCTACACACCGCTCTTAATCCATGCCCATTCTGAACGCAATAATCAAAGTCACTGTTAGTGAGTGGTGAATTGTTAAGAAGAATTTATTGACTTCAATGAACGAATGGTTCTGATCTGATCCCCTAAAGGAGCGGTTTTGCATATCTCTACACCATATTGTATTGTTTCAATTGCATGAAGGTGGACTCAATGCTTGATTATCTGTGGTTTGGGTTCCTTTGTTCTCATCACATCTCAGAACATGGTTGAACTGGGCCCGTGAACATCGCAGTTGAACACCAGAGTAGTAGCGCAATGCACTCTTTACCAATGAGTCTTGATTTAACAGCTACAACGATTTTTGAAGGGCAATGATATAGCGAGAGCCAGAGACATGCTAATGGGTACCAAATATCGTCAAAAGAGATCATTACAGAAGAGGAGGTTTACTTGTAAAGGCTGGCATGAACAGCCACACTAACCTCTATATGACTTCTGGAGGTTCCATTACAACGTTCGATACCACAACAAAAATCTACACCCTCTTGTGTATTCTTTTATTGCTGCAATGAATATCGACACATTTATGAATGATAATGCTCTCCCACATAGAGCTTAAGTGGTGCAGTTATTTAAGTGGTGAAACCATTTCAGATTTGCAGTGGCCTGCTATACCAACAGACCTGAATCATATATAGCACGTGTGAAACATGTTGGGATGACAAACAGCAGGTTGCAGTGTGATGCCAGGCACCCTGAATGAGCTACAACATGCACTACTTAAGGAATGGGTGCTGCTGCCACAACAAGCCATCAAAAACTCTATTGCCAGCTTGCCTTGCTGTTGTCAAGTGTGCATTTCAGTCAGAGGGTATCATACCTATTATAAGCATGATGTTTCCACTACACATTCTTAAAACTTATTCAGTCTTTTGTGATGTGATGGTTGTAATACATGTCCTTTTGTATGGCTTTGCTTTGTTTGCTGTATCATCTAGTAATTCCCACCAACCTTCTGGATCGATTTCATGCATATTTATTTAACAGTTTTTGTTTTATTCCATGTTTCGCCTTTGTTGCTTATGTTTTGAGCAGAAGTGTATTTCAGTTTTTTTTTTTTTTTAATTTTCTTTAATGGCTTTTAAATTCATTAATATTCAGGAATGAATCTTGTAGGTTTCTCCTACACTGATTTTATTTGTTTCCTGTAACTAGCCAGCTAATAAAATACTGGATCTTTTTCCAGGAAATAAAAACAAATACTGAGAAAGGGAATAATCTTAAAATATGTCATTCTTCTGATATAAAACTAAGAGGATTTATTGGCACATACAGTTTTCCTGTATGAGAATTTCTTATAGTATGATATGCATAAAAAGTGTTTTGAAAATACGATTTTGTATTTTAATGCTTTAACCACATGAAGAATTGGAAAGAATATTGGGTAATCATGTAGTATGTTACCTACAACTTTTAGTTTATTTATTTATTTTTTAGACAGTGCCATTAAAACACTAGTTTTGAATTTGAGAATGGTAGGAAAAAGAAATGATTAAAACAACAAACAGTTTTAGTGTCGCTATCTAAAAAATAACTAACTAAAAGTAGTAGATTGCATATTACATTACCTGCTGATTATCGGACTCTTACTGTATTACTTACTGATACAGTTACTTAATGATACTACATTATTACTGATTACCAAATATTATATACTTCCCGATTATCAGCACCCCCACTGAGAAATCACGAAAATGTATTTATGAGGCAATGCAGTAAGTCACCCAAACACTTATGTGGCAACCCAAGTATGTGCACAGCACATCTGCATTTAAGCTAAGAAAATTCTAAGGTTAGGTTTAGAAGTTCTTTGGTTTCTATACACATAAATTTTCACTTTTTATTCAACTTTCACTTTTCTGATTTGAGTTTCTTTTTGCAGTGCATATACTTTTTCTATGTAATAAATCATAATGAAGAAAAAAACACTGCATTTCTGCTGAAATATTGTGTCTGATCCAAAAACTGAAGATGCAAAGTACTGCATCTGAAGAAGTTATATATTTTAAACCACTGTAATTTACAGTGCAATGTGAAAAATTGCAAGCAAAGTGTTAGAATACAGATTGGAAATTAGTTTGAAGATAGTTGTATCTCATTTACAACAGCCATGCATTTTATTTGCTGTTGACTGGTGCACATTGCCAAATTTGAACAATTCTATGTGTTTTTAGCAAAAGCAAATTGCAGCTCATAGGGTGAATAACAGCACTAAAATATTATAGAACAATTTCTTGAAAAGGTTTCTGATTCAATTTATTACTCATACTATTTGCTTTTTAAATTTTATTAGAATTCTAAGTGTGGCGTCATTATGAAAATGGCTCTTGCCTTTGGCATATTGACTTGGGAAAAATTTAGTTGCTAAACAGTTCATGAATGCTTTCCAAAAATGACACGTTCATGACTTCGGTGGCTAATCAGAAAGAACCTAAATTTTCCTACAGTGAAAAATTTGATGTATGCAGGATATTAAAATAAATAAAAGGACAGTTGCAGGTTTTATTTCCTTAAAGATTAAAATTATAGAGGGTGTTTCACATTTTTAGAATGATTTCAATACAGAAATACAAAAAAGCAAATGTTTTGGAATAAAAATTTCTAGCAATAGCTTATTATTTAAAACGGGAAATATCATCTGCTACTTTAAATTTATTCTTTTAAAATGTTGCATGCAAACAAGCTGAATTAAAAGACATATTTTCGTGCTTTCTGAAGAAAAAGAGTCCTCTTCCATAATTAGAAAAAGTTGTGAAATGTGTGGTTTTTAAACTTTTAAATGCAACTTTATGAACTGGAGAGGAAAAATCCGTCAATCATTACTTTCACACAGAAAGAAGAATCCAAACAAATACCCGAAACATGCATATATTCTTTCTAGTATTTTTAAAGTTAAATCATTGATAAAAAAAGAAAAATCTGCTAAAGCAGAAATCAATTGCAAAATCTTTAAATACATCTGTAATAACGATAACTTGAATAATAAATTAATATGTATAATTTTAAAATGCTGAAAAACATAACATTCACCATCTTTTGCCAAGCATGTGTCTTAACAGAGAAAATTTGCAGAACTTGGTATGAAAATAAATAATAGGAAATAATGGGAATAAATTTTGACCCTTGATGAAGCATGGGTTTACCTAAATGACTGGAAAAAAAAAAGAAAAAAAGAAAAAAAAAAAAGAGGGGGTCTATTTATTATTGAAAATGAAAAGAAAAAAAATACACCTTCTCATACAAAGAAGATTTCAGTAAGGTGTTTTTGATTGTTGCAGGATTCTCTTACAATGGGAAATTAAAGATAAGAAAAGTGGAAAAAAATGTCAAAATCAACTCATTATTATACTATCAAGAGAAACTTTTACATCTCACATTTACAGAAGAAATTCCATCTCTATTTCAATGACTTTCAAAGAGTGAAACTTATTCAAGACAAAAACAAGTCATACCCTGAAAAATATCACTGCATTCCTTGAGAAAATGAAGACTGATACAAGTATTGCATATATACCTTTTCAACGTATTTCTGCAAAGTCCCCTGACATTTCACCTATGGACTGTTGTGTTTTTATTCTCTTGAAAAGAGTTCTTTCTAAGCACAAACTAATTATAATTGATGGATTATGGAAAGCAGCGGAAGAGGAATAAAAATATATACCCCTGGAAATTTTACAAAAAGTACTTTTATCATGGAAATAATGTAGACTTACAATCCAGAGAAAAGACTATCAAACCAAACATTAAAAAACTACTCAATACATTTTAAACATTGATTAAACTGTCCCAGAATCACTCTGCAAGTGTGTAAACGATATGTACTTCCAATTACAAAGTTTCAAAATAAAGATGATAATTTTATGAACACACTTTCAAGTGTTGTGGATGGCAGAATTTAACAAAAATAGCATTTAAATTTTTGTATGTTCTCTGTAGATGTAATATCACTTGGTAAATCTGGTAAAACCTGCATAACCTTCAATAAGTTAAAAACCAAAAAACGTTTCATGTCTTTATGTGCAAAATCTTCAGAGGCATTTTAAACAAAATTTTGATGATGATGACTACACTACAAACTTTTGAAAATTAATGTTATTTTGCCATGGATGGAATTCATAATTGCTTAAAAAAGGAATTTTTTGTTCTTCATCTTTTGCTAAATTTATTTTCAAACATTAATGGAGTTAAAAGTAATGGGCGATCTCTGAAAGAAAAGAAACTCATATTTATGTTTATCTACGGAACTTTTAAATCCATATATAAAATTATATATATAAAAATGACAAGGCAAGCATGATAAATTTATGAAATATTAAATAAATAATAAAAATTCTCAAGCAGCATACCACCATGAGGTCCTCTAGAAACTGACATATCTAGATTTCCTTGTTGCTGCTGTAACATACTGCCACTCAGAGGTAAATCACTTAGTCGCCCAAGAAAGCCCAGCCTCATTTCTATATCGGTTGGATAAGGACGTCGTGGATCACCTGAAATGTGATTTAGAGAAAATTTTAATTAAAAAGGCCAGACAGAATCTACATAACCCAAAATCTAAAATAAGTATGAATAAGTTAATAAATGTTACAAAGCCTAGACTGACAGATACAGTATCATGTAATAATAGCTGAAAGTTCAATCTGTGGTACATTAAGAGATCTAGAGGCTCCACTATTGATAGAGACAATTGCTAAAGTAATTGCTTGAGAAGATTATAGTTAAACAACCCTCTGTGCAGATCTGATTCATTCATTAATGCTTATAAAGACATTGTACCAGAACTACCCTTGGAGACAGATTGCACAGTGCATCAATGGGCAATCATTATTCCGGGCAACAACACATCAACAATCAGTCTCTTCTTGCAAGCATTATGCACACAATGACAGCATACTGATATGCTGACAAGTTGCACTATTATTACTTTCTGAGCATACCAAACAGCATTTTTCATTAGGTTAAAAAATGGCCACAAGTAGCAAACATCAACAGATTTTTTTAAAAAATTATTTATGTGATTTGTTAGTTAACAACATCTCCAGTTTTCTTACTGTTCAAGAATCTTGAGATGTTATTTGCCAGAGTGCTTACTCCCCAACATTTTCACTACGAGGATGCAGGGAGACCTCGATTGCCCAAAATATTGTAGTATAGAGTTGCCACACTGAACACCTAAGTTACCTCAATAATGGCCAATAATATTTCTATCAATCAAATAATATAAATAATAAAATAAATATTTCTATCGCTCAAAATTGTGGCCATACTACACAATTGATAATCCAGCAAATTCAAAAACCAGTTGTATGTAATTATCCAAAATTAAAATAAAATTTTAGACACCAGTACTTTGGTTCTTATTTCGAACATTCCTTCCAGATGTGACGTTTCTTCTACAAGAGAATGTACATGTCTATGATAAATATTTTATCACCGTTGGGTCAAATTTTCAGTATAACAACATATATTGCCTAGATAATAATAATAGATTCACATACACAGTAACTTAAAATAATTATTTAGTGTTAAGTGGTCACATATACACCGAAGAGCCATTGCATTAGGGCTATCCTCCATCTATAACAATGGCCTCGCCCAAGAACAAAACCACTGTGCATACGCGGCTGATGTTGGAGTATATAAAGCAGCTATGCATTGTCTCTCCAAATATAGCAATATTAGTGAGATAATGAGAACAGCAGCTGATTTATCAGACTTCGATAAAGGTCGAATCATTATGGCTTGGTGATTGGGAACATCAATATCAGAAACAGCGCGTTTAGAGGGCTGTTCCCTCTAAACGTTCTCCCGTGCAGTTGTTGTGAGCACGTATGGAAAGTGGTGTATGAATAGTGAAATGACAAGTCTATGGCCAGCAGAGTGTCATCGATGGCACGTTGATTCCAGAGAAGAGCAGAGATTGCTACGCATTGTTCGTCGTGACCGAAGAATTACAACAGCTGAAATAACCATCAGCTACAACAGTGTTTCTCAAATCGATCATTGCTGTGTATAGGCCTAAGCATGTCCCTGCACTGACAGCTCGTCATCACCAGCTGCGTCTGCAGTGGGCCAAGTAACATTGGAATTGTACATTAGAACAATGGAAGAAAGTTGCTTGGTCTGAGGAAACACATTTTCTGGTCCATCACATTGACGGGCGTGCACTAATACGGAGATTTCCAAACGAAACCCTGGCTTCTGGATGCAGAGTTGGACAGAGACAAGTCAGTGGTGGGGGTATTATGGTGCGGGCAATGTTTTCATGAAGCCCATTAGGATCCAAAATCTCCAAAGAACAATCCCGGATGTCTGTGCGTTACGTGACAACAGTATTTCTAGCATGGGATGGTGTTTACCAACTGGATAACGAACCATGTCATGAGGATCGAATCATTAAGGAGTGGTTCGAGGAACATTCCAGTGACTTTTAAGTCATGTCTTGGCCTCCAAATTCACCTGATATTAATCAAATAGAGCATTTGTGGTCCCACCTGGAAAAACAAATTCATGCTGCCACGCTACCCCTCACAATGTGTGAGAATTGCAGGACCAGTTGCTGGTACCAGATACCACAGACTACGTATCAGCACCTTGTGGAGTCAATGCCACGCTGGTTGCTGGCAGTTTTGAGGGCCCTGTTAATAATATGTAAGTGGTCCTACATATTTTTAACAGGGTGGTCATAATGTATTTGTCCTTCAGTGTACATGATGCCATAATTTTTTTAATAAAAAATACATTTGAAAATACTGACTGGACCTAAAACATTAATCATTTTCAAACAATGATCTGCAGAAGATGTTTGTTTTTGACGGGAGAACTTACATTTATGTCACTGTTAATTAATTAATTGGGAAGAATTGTTTTTACTTAAATATAGTCAATTTTTACACTATTTAAGATTCCTTCAATTTTTATACTATTTAAGGTTACAGGGTTCGTACACATTTCTGCACATGAAAATTAAGTACTTTTAAGGACCATAAATGACAAAAATTAAGGACCCATCAACAAATGGGAACTGAATAAAGTTAATTAAAGATACTAGCTATACTTGAACTTCACTTTTGTGATACCATCCTAAGACTTATAAAATACATTCACAAGATGCATTATTATTAAACAAATTTGAGAATAAAATCAACTTTATAAAATTTATCAGGTAGCATTAAATACTTTACCTTTACAGTAGTTGGACATGTTTGAAAGAAGAATTAGTGACATTTTATTTACGTTTTATCCACAGTTAGCATTATGTTGATTTTTTTATATCTCATTTTGTCACATACTTGCTCAGTTTAGAGGTTTAGTAAATAACAGGTAGATTTTATGTCAAACGACATAGGTTAAAATGAGAAGTAAAATCAGCATGATTCGTTACAGAAGACTGGCTGTTGCCATCACTTCTGCTTGCCTAGAAAGAGACCTACTGATCAGAACAAGCCTGAAAGCCTGATGTAGGCACAGTTAGCAAGTTTTGAAAGTTAGTTGTGCTGTATCTGTCTGATGCAGTTAGTGTCATAACTTAGGGTTATAACTCAGTTAATATAGTTTAAGGTTCCAATTAGCCACTAAAGCACAAGAGGTGATAAGTTGTTTTGTATTATAAGTTTCACAAAATGCAAAGACTTCAGTTTTACATTAATTTTTAAATTTCTGTGCTATATCTTGTAATCGTGGTTAGATTAATGAAATTCAGTAAAAGCACACTTAAAATCACAATCAATTAACAAGTCACAGTTTAAAATACATGTAATTTATGGCATTAATTCTTAAACGATATTAACTACACATCAAAAATTTTGTAGCAACAATACTCAACAAAATAATTGCGTATCTTTTTAATTTGAAACTTTTCCAGGTATTCTGTCTAATTTACATCAATTTCCTTCTCTTTAAACAATTTTCTAACAATAAGGAATGTGTTTCAATAAGCAAACCAATATTTCCACTATTTTCCGCTCGTTTCATCTGCTAACTTGTCAATCCCTCGACTATGTACCTATGAGGTTTTACTTCATCTGATAAAAATTAAATAGTCCAAAACCCCTGACAAACGTGAAACAAATTATCGCTATGCCTGAAAGTAACTACAAAGTCAGATAAAGGTTTAAATAAACCTATTATTTAAAAACACCTTAGAAAAAATATAACATTAATTTTATACAGAAAACTGATGCATGTTGAGACAATTACAAAAAAAAAGGGGAAAAAAAAGAAACTCTTACCATTTAAAAAAAATAAAACGAATGCATTTTTAATGAATTACATAACTAGTTTGCTTTTGCTAAGAATTGTGCTAAGGTTCAATTTAAGCATTTATTACCTTGCTTATTTTTCAGATTCAAAATGCTATTCATTTTCATGTTACTTCTTGAATACAGTTTCAATATACTAGCATTATTTTAATGAAATTGATCAATGTTATAATGCTTTAAAAAAAATATCATTGGAAAATTCAAAAAAAAAAAAAACTATCGTCGGAAAATTCCCAGATTTCCGAATTAAAAGTTTTCTACAGAAACTGATCTTAAAATCATCAAAATGTTGATAATTCGCCAAATTTGGAATGATTTAATAAAGAATTCACAATCCCAAAAGCGAAAAGTTGTTTAAGAGCTCTTCATTAGGAAAAATGAAAGAGTTTCGAAATGCTTATGTTTCACCTTCTGCTCATAAACGTGAGTATTCCACCATTTACATTAGAAATAGGAACAAATTATAATCCATGAACCTATTCACCCACTCAAAAGATAACTATATTTGTCAACAAATCGCTAAAAATATTTGTCCAAAATGCTAATTCACATTCAAAATGGCAGTGATGAAAACAGACATAAATTTCAGATGATTAAAATTAAGGACCTCCTGCCGCATTTGGTCGAAATTAAGGACTTTTAAGGACCAAAAATCAATTCCAAAAAATCTAAGGACTTTTAAGGACTCTTAATGACCTACGAACCCTGAGGTTAGTTTCAACTTACAATAAACAGACAAGCAAATGACAATTTTATTTACAAGGACCTCATTTCAGAATAAGTTTCAATAAATCAATTTAATGTTCGTATTATATCATATAGTCTTAAATTTTTAACGTATTTTTATAATATGCACATGCAAATAAGAAGGAAAAAAAAAGGATTACTTCATCATTACACACACACACACACACACAAAAAAAAGGGGGGGGAAGAGGGAATTGTGTGATTGTGAACTACCGTGAGATTACAATCTGTCCATCTTTAAATAAAATATTTTGGAACAATAGTTATCTTCCATATTTTTTCTAGAATTTCTAGGCCTAATCTGTGGCAAAAATTACAAAATCATACCAGCAACAGAACAAGTACACATGAAAGACCTTAGTATTTGTTGATTATTCAGTACCCACCAACACATCGCCAAAAATAGTACTCCTGACTGAGACTCTTGCAAGCACTTTGGTAGCTGCAGAAGTTGTTCTGATTCTTCTACAAATATGAGGTTTTATCTGTTTTATTAATGTTTCCCCTCTTTTTTTCGGGGGGAGGATTAGGAAAGATATAGCTTTTTTTTTTATTTCAAGAACTTTAATCCCCAGACTGGTGGCTATATGCAAACAATGGAACAAATAACGAAATAGAAAAATGGAGGAATACGTGACAACATGGCGAAGTTCATCATGTCTCATCTCACTCATCAAAGTTCATATGACAGAAGATGCAGAAAATAACAATCTGTTTAATGTTCTTTTAAATGCATTTGCTAAACAATACCTGCAAGAAATAATAACAGATTTTATTGCCAAAAGGCACCGATAAATTGTTCAAAGTGCAGTGGTGAGAACCAAATTACCACAAGTACTAAGCCTTGAAAAATACTTCTGTTAAAATTTTTTATAACTTCAAGATTTCATGTATCACATAATAACAGCAAGAGCTATACCATGCTGAAAGAACTCCTTCTTGTCAGATTACATAAAAATAATTTTAATTTGGACTTGGTATTAATATGGTTATAATTCTCAATAATGATTATTATACTAAAAAAGCATTCACTTTAAAATTCTTAATAATGATTATCATACAAAGTAACATTCAGATTATATAAAATCTTATCTATTTCTATGATCTTTAAAGGTGCAGATGATATTACCAGGTTGCCAGTTGTGTGGTGCAGCAACTGCATATGAGCAGCTAATTCTATGTGCATATTTTATTAGTTCATCAACAGAAACTGTCTTTTCATTGCTTTTGGCAATACACTGCAATTTCTGTCTTGCTTGATACACAGCAGTGGCCTGTAAATTACATTTTAATAACACAATAAATATTGTTCATAAACATGAATAAAAGATTAATTCTGTATTAAATAAAATTCTACTGATAAGATACAGTATTAAAAATACAGAGCAGGCAGGACCAAACTTCACCTTGCAAGCCACATGCTGATCTTTGGTACTGTTATCAACCGCTTATTATGTATTTATTTATTTTAATATGAGCACATTAGCTTTACACAAATACAAACGATACTTCATAAATATAATTTATAAGTGGTAAGAATATTTAATTTCAGTTTATTGTTCTAAAAAGAATTCTTTATATTTTGGTATCAGAATGCGGAATTCTCTCGACTTGCTTGGTAGAATTATGTGCTGCAAACAAAGAATAGAATAGAAGACATAGAATTATATGCCAATATCTTTGGCAATGTCTTCATCTGAGAATCTTTAATGTGTAATGTTTCTTTATCAAAGACTTTTGTGGAGCCTGGGGTTCAAAAGTTTAATAGCAGAAAATTCAGTGAATTTTTGAACTGCACCTTACATTTGACATCCATGACAGAACTTTGTAAATTTAATCAATGTTTATTAATTGAGTCTGAAATTATGCTTTTATCATTGAAATATGTCAAAAAATGACTTCTGTCAAAAACTTCTAATAGATGTTATCGGTGAAGGAGTTATACTAGCAACAAAACTTTCCGATTTAAAGAATATTATTCTAAATAGCAATGAATATAAAAATAACTCAGATTCTGTTGAAAGAGTTTTTAGAGAATAGTGCTGATGACAGAATCGAGAAATTTGGGTTAGAGAAAAAAGAAGCAAGAAAAAGAATTTGAGTTCGAAAAAATTAAACTAAACAATGAAGTAGAATTAGCAAGAGTGAAAGCTCAAAAACAAGGTACTATTTCTTGACTAATTTTAGAAACTAGTAGTTCAATGAAAAATTTACTTTGCCTAAATTATAGTTCAGACAGTTTGGCAATGATTTAAAAGAATAATTACCCTTTTGAAGCCAATTAGAACATATTGATAAAGATGATGATATTGTTCACTACTGAAAACCAATTCCAATAGCTAGTGTAAGCAACTGCCATTAGTTCCAGAGCAAAACAGGTAGTGGAAGTTACCCACATAATGGAGTGAATTATGCAAAAATTACCCAGAGAACGATACAAGATTCACATACTTATCAACTTAAAATAATTATTTAGAGAAAAATTTTATTTATTGCTAAGTGGGCATATAATACTCATTTCGGGAGAAGACGTTTTGGTGGAAATATATGTCAGGGAGCTGTTGCAATTAATAATCTGTACAACCCAGCCGTAAATTATCCCCGATATCCTTCTATGATAAACATGAAATTTATTTACGAGCTCTTGAAACACTGAGAGTTACAACAGACAAATGCACATCTATTCTTTATCCAATGGTAAAATAATGCTTTGATGAGGACTTCCTAACAACTTGGAATAGAAGTCCTTCTTCCAGTTTCTTAAAAAATACAAAGCAATGCTGAACAACCTGATATCATTCCTGAAGAGCAAAGTAGAAAGAGAGGAAAGAATATCTTTGGCAATGTCAAGTGTTGGCTAAACTTAAAAAAAATATATACACATATAATTTGGAACCTTAAAGAGGAAAAATTCCTATGGCATCCATACTGATGGATATCTATTAAAGAACTTAAAAGAATGAAACCAAGATGCATATTTTATGAATGCAAGCATCATGCCAGTGCTGATTGTTTTAATGCTCAAAAACATACACTAAAGGAAAGGCAAAAGACAATAAAGGATAAGAAATGCTGTTTTGTGTGCCCTGTTCCAGGTTATTTAGAAAGTGTTGTATATTTTTAAGATGTGTCATTTGAAGTAAAAAAGATGTTCCCTTTATGTCTGATCAACTGCAGACATGCAGCATGCCTAGACAGAAAAAAAATCTCCTAGAAAAGATGTTAACTTATCAAATATAATTTCAAATCCAAAGGCATTCCTTCAGACATTTTTTAAAGCTAAAGTTATTTCTGGTTATAAAGAGAGAATAGTCTGTGTGCTATGTGATACTGGCTCACAAATTTGCGCATTTTAAGTGATATTGCACAATAAATGAAATAATCTTATACGACGTCAAGAGACCATTAAACACTCTTAAGTTAGTGGTGTTCCTACAAAGAAAGATAAGCATAGCTGTTACAAAATAAAGCAACTAAATGGGAATTTCATTTGTAATTTTGAAGTCTTGGATCAAGATATCATATGTGAAAGTGTACTGCAAATAAATAAATCCTTAGTTAAGAGGAAAGACTGGTTTTCTTTTATCTGATACTAACCCTTCTTATGAACTTATTTAAGTGCTCATTGGAGCAGAAACTATTTGTAGGTTTTTGATAGGCAAAATGAAAACTGTTAACCTCAGATTTAGCCAGTCAAAATCCATCTCGGAAGGACATTAAGTGAGTAAAGTCCCGTTAGAGGACATGTGTTTGCACAGAAAATGGAAGTTGCTGACAGAAATCAAGAATCCCATAAAGAAATTAAAATGGAAACAGACATAAAAACTAAAGAACACTTCCTAGAAACAGTGAAATTTAATCAAGATAATCATTACAAAGTTTGTTTGAACCGATATCAGGGTTCGTACATACTTCTGCACACGGAAATTAAGTACTTTTAAGGACCATTAATGAAAAAAATTAAGGACCTATGAGCAAATGGGAGCTGAATAAATTCAATTAAAAATATTCTATATACCTGAACTTCGTTTTTGTAATACCATCCTAAAAAGAAAGTAGATCCGTAATTAGGGTGAATTATTATTAAATATGAATTAATTAACAAAATTCTTATAAGCTTGATAAAATTAGCTTTATAAAATGTATGAAGAGCATTAAATATTTTACATTTATAATAGACATATTTGAAAGAAGAGAAGTGACATTTTATTTATGTTTTGCTAACAGCTTTGTGTTGATTTTCTGTTTTTTTAATGTTTCATTGTTGTCACATACTTGCTTAGTCTAGACGTTTAGTAAATGGCAAGTAGATTTTATGTCAAGCGGCATAGATTAAAATGAGAAGTAAGATCATAATCAGCATGATTTATAATAAAAGATCGCCCTGTCACCGCTGTTGCTTACCTAGAGAGAGACCTGTTGATTAGAACAAACCTAAAAGGCCTGATGTAGGCACGGTTGGCAAGATTTGAAAGTTAGTTGGGCTCTGTCTGTCGTAGTTAGTGTCGTAGCTTCGTGTAGAATCAATAAGCCACTAAAGCACCACAGGTGATAAGTTTTTTTTGCATTGTTTTATGTCTCACTAGATGCAAAGGATAAGTTTTACATGAATTTTTGTGTTTTATCTTGTGACCACGGTAAGGATTAATGAAAGGTAATAACTCATTTTAATATGCAGAGCTAATTTTTAAGGGTACGTAGTTAGTAATAAATAAATTAGATAGTTAGACAACTTTAGTCATTATCGATTTGCATGGCCAATATGAAATTTTTTAATTTTTTTAACAATATTTGTTAAAAAAGCCGCATTGAAATTGCAAATACATGTAATTTATGGCATTGATTCTTAAACGATATCAGGATAATTACACATTAAAAACTACAAAACATTTATGTTTTGTTTAAAACTCAACAAAATACTTATGCGTCTTTCTAATTTGAAGCCTTCCCAGACATTTGGGCTAATTTAAATTGATTTCCTTCTTTTTAAGTTTCTTTTCTAACAATCAGAAAATTGTCTCAATACGCAAACCAGTGTTCTCACTAGTTTCTGCGTGCTTTATCTCCTAACTTGTCAACCTCTCTACAATATAGCTATGAGGGTTTACTTGATCTGGTAAAAGTTAAATAGTCTAAAACCTCCCGACAGACGCGAAGCAAATTACCGCTATGTCTGAAAGTAACTACAATGTCAGACAAAGATTTTAATAAGCCTCTTATTTAAAAAGAACTTAGAACATAAAGCCATGTTCTGATGCTAAAAAATCCAATTACAGCTTGTGGTGATGTAATTAAACAAGAACAGTCAAATTCAAACTAAAAATGTGGACTAGTGGTCAAAGACTATACAATTTAATTTTAATTTAAGATGGCTCAGTAACTCTATCATATGAGCAAACAGCAATGAGAAATTTAAAGGCTAAAATCATAAACAACTGGGTAATTTATATAATAATAACTGTACATATCTTTGAAGAATAATTTTCTTTATGTATTCAGTTTCTTTCTTCGATGCATTTCCTTTTCATTTTAGAATTTAATTAAGGATTTCCGTTATTCTAAAAAAAAACTAATTGCGTTTAGAATGTATAGAAAAAGCTGCTAATTTTATTTCTTTAGCAATATAAAAATTCAGAAGAAATATGAAATGTATATGGCAAGGGCTGGTTATAGAGCTGATGTGGCAGAATTTTTAGCATTTAGTGACAAACTGAACAACAAAATCTAGAAATCTCATAACTTTTAGAATTTAGAGAAGGCACTGGAAGCAGAATTTAGAAAGGCACTAGACAGCAGAATTTCAAATTCACAGAGATTGCATCAGGTGGGAAAATGCCTAGTGCCAGCTCTGTATGATGCATTAAGGCATATTATGTAAATCTTTTAAATCGACAGTTTTCAATTTCTTTACTAATAAAAAATGCATTTCTATAATGCCTGTCCATGTGATAAGATTAGAAGCATTTTTAATATTTTCTATGCTTGTGCCCAGTGAAAAGTAGAGAAAATAAAGGGAAGATAAACATGTTAAGAAAAAGATTCTAGTATCAAAAATAAAACATTCAAATATTTTCATTGTTCGTCCAGACTTTCCCCAAAAAGTAAGAAATTCATCACAGATTTTCTGTAAAATATATTCATTATGTCACCATGGAGACATTTTTCATTTTTTTACATATTACTGGAATCTTCTAGAATCGTGGGTCTATAAATTTTGCCTTCTAAACTTTCCAAGCTGTAGTGTCTGAAATCCTAAAGAAAAATTATCCCTACCAATCCTGTAATAGCCAAAAGCCAGAAATATTTAGAAAAAAAAATAAAAATAAATCTGAAAGATTTCAGATTTTAAATTACGTCCAAAGGCGCGTTTTTTTAACGTTTCGTGTGCTATCTTTTTTTATTAAATATCATGCACTACGTACTCAAAGCATAAAATTCAGTTTAAAATCAATATCGCAAAATCATTTTAAAATGAACATATCTTTAGAATTTCCGTAAGTCTCGTGCGCTGGAGATAAAAATGTTTTTCTTTTTCCGTACAGTGTCGCCATTGCTTGCTTTGAAATCATTTAGTTTGTTAATCAGAAATTCGTTGAAATGTTACAAAACATAAAATCGATAATAAAGCAAATTTCAAATTCAAAATTAGGGCTTCCAGATGCCCATATTCGCAGTAGGATTATGTCATTCAAAATTCGATGGCTCTAGGTTTTATCACAATGCGAGAAACATGCATACATTTATGCAGATTTTTCATTTTTTAAAATTTAATGCAGAGCAATAACGTTTAGTGGCAACAATTTGAAAAGTGAAACGGGCATTCAGAGTGAATCGATGCAAAATCGCAAAACGAAAGTAATAGTGCTTCGGGACTAAATCCCTTTGGACTAAAAAGAAGAAGAAAAGAAAAGTGTAAAATTAATTTTATAGAGAAAACTGATGCATATTTTGAGATAATTACATGGGAAAAACTTACTATAAAAAAATTAAAAAGACATTTTTAATTAATTACATAGCTAATTTCGCTTTTAGTAAGAACTGTTTCGTAAACTGTGTTTTATAGCATTATACCTTGTTTATTTCACAGATTCAGAATATTGTATAATGGAACTTTATAACATATTTTATTTTAATGTTATTTTTTAAATATAATTTCAATATTTTACCATTATTTTAATGAAGCTTATTAATGTTACAATGTAGTAAAAAAATTGTCGAAAAATTCCCAGATCTCAAGATTAAAAATTTTCTATAAGAACTGATCTTAAAATCGCCAAAATGTTGATAAGTCGCCAAATTTAGAACGTTAAATAAAAAAGTGCACATCACCAAAAGAGAAAAGTTGTTTAAGAACTCTTCATTAGAAAAAATGAATTTCGAAATGCCCATGTTTCACTTTTTTCTTAAAACCTCGAGTATCCTACTATTTATATTAGATATAAGAACAAGTTATAATACATGAACCTCTTCACCCATCCAAAAGATAACCATATATGTCGATGAATCACCAAAACTATTCCTCCAAAATGCTAATTCACACTCAAAATGGCAGTCGTAAAAACAGACAGGAATATCAGATTATTAAAATTAAGGATCTTCTGCCGATTTTGGCCGAAATTAAGGACTTTTAAGGACCAAAAATCGATTCCAAAAAACTTAAGGACTTTTAAGGACTCTTAAGGACCATACGAACCCTGGATATTTCTCCTTTGCCCAACAACTTTAGCCTCACCCAGAAAATACTTTAACTGACACAAAATTCCTTCCCACCACTTGTATGACAAATGTCAAAATGTTTTTTTGGAATTGCTGGATGAAGGAGTCATTGAGGATATCCCTCCAAACTGAGTGATTTTGTATGGGAACAACTTACTTCACTGACCTGCCATGAAAGGGACCAGCAGTTCCAACTCCATTCGATCAGTACTTGATGTATCAGCAAAGCTGCAAAACCACTCTTCTTCCAGCCAATGTTTTCAACGTGGGTCAAATTTTATCCAACTAATTCTACCATCTTACTGAGATTTAGAGAAAAGAAGTCTGAAGTCTAACATAACAGCAGATACTAGAAAAGCTTTTTTTTTTTTTTGCAAATAAATGTTAGCAAAGAGGACAGACTTTTTTCTTTGTTGGGAGAATTTAGAAGAGAAAAAACTCTCCAGAGAAAAATTTTGCCATGCAAAGGTTGTTTTTGGATTTAACAGCAGGCAATTCCTTCTTGCCGCTGTTATAGAACATCATATTGAAACTAGCTAAGATTTTTACCTAAGTTTAAGGAAACTCTACAACAATGTTTCTATGTTGACAGTGTTGCAGCTAGTGTTGACAATTACACCGATTTAAAAGATTTTATTTCAAAATCCAGTTCGTTAATGTAAAAAGGTGATTTTGATCTCAGACAACGGGAATGCACAGCGGGAAACAAAACTGAACATGGTTTGAAAACACCTGTCTTAAGCCTGATGCGGATCATCAGCTGGATTCCTTAAAGGTTAATATGAACTGTATGAAAGAACTAAACTATGAAATATAACTTAAAGTTATGCTATCAGTAACTCATAATGTTTTTGATCCAATTAGATATACCATTCCAGTTAAGATTTGCCCAAGATAATTCTACAAAACGTTTCGAACATGTGAACGGGGACACAGAAATCACTAGTAATCTGAGGAATGAATTCTTGCAGTGCCTTCAAAATTAAGGATATTTGGAAGAAATTCATATTTCCAAATTGATTTATGTTACAGCAGAAAATATAAGGCATTGTCCAATATACACCTTCTGTGATAACAGCAAAGCTGCTTATACTGTTGTAGTATTTTTGAGATTAAAAGAGAAAATCCCTATTAAACTTTCATTGCTTGCTGCAATTTTAGCTGCCTTTGTGGGTGCAAGTCTGACACATTCAGTAGTTGAAGCATTGAATTAGAAAGATGTAAAACATTACTACTGGAGCAACTTAAATACTGCAGTTGCATGGATAGTTAGAGAACAGAACTAGTCAGTGTTTGTCAGAAAGTGAGTACAAGAGATAAGAAAACACTTTTGCATGGAATCATGCAGCTGATAAACTGAATTGTAGGAGGACCCAAAATGGTTGACTGAACCTACTGATTTTTGGAACTTTAGAAGCATCTGCTTAACGGATTGGATTTTAGGATTTAGAAATAACTATCTCTAATAATAATAATCTACTTTATCTAATAATAATAATAATAATCTGCTTTTCAAATTACCTTCTTCTGAATATGAAAAGCAGATGCTTTTCATATTCAGAAGAAGAAAAAGGAGAAGAAGATAAATGATTTAAAAGTTTGGTTATTTACCTAGATGAAGATAAAATCATAGATGTGAAGACGAAAGAATAGAAAAGACAAAGAAGAGTTTTGAAAGCCAATGATTCTATCCATAAATCACAAAGTTGCGCTAAAACTCTCTAAACATTATCATAAGAATAATTTGCATTCTGGCCTTCAAATTTTGCAGAATGTACTACACAAAAAGTTTTGGATTTTGAACAGGACGAAACAATGTGTAAAATCATATCAATGTATGCCATTTGTAAGTGATTCATTTTATAGAAGCTAGAAGTTTATCCTGGAAATCTGCAGAGATTTGAGAAATTGATTCAGAAAATAATACCTAGGGCTTCTCATTCAAACAGCAAAATATAAAAATGCTCCAAAAATAGCTGTTGGGGGGCCACCTGTAAAATCGCTGAACACTGGTAGTTCAGTCCACGGTTCAAATCCCAGCAAACGGGCTGGCTGCATAGGCATTTTCCCCATGTGTAACATGTATACAAGCCAGTTCCCCTTAGAAAGTCCTCCAAGAAGGCATCCCTCCCCTTAGGCAGATACCCCTTGAGTGCTTTGACATAGTTAAAATATACCATACCAAAATAGCTGTTGGAGGTAGTGCTAATTGGAAAAAACAACACTAAAAGAATCAACTAGCCACTGGGACGAATAACAGAATTTATTCCTGGAAAGGATGAACATGTTTGACTTGTAAAAATGCAAGCATCTCATTCAATTTAACGAGTGTATCCTTTA
>KK113236.1:3960-47632 GCA_000611955.2 Stegodyphus mimosarum
TCTTTTCTATAAAATATATATATATATATATATATAGCCATATATACATTTGGTGCTGTTGATTGCAACCAAAATAGGAGGTACACATGTATATGTTATAGCAGTCCTACATACAAAATTTCAACGTTCTGAGTCTACTTGTTTTTGAGTTATGTGAGATAAATACATAGTACGTAAGCACAAACGCCACGAAACAAATCTCTTCAGAATCCATTTTAAATCAGTTTTATAACTTTTTGGGGGGAACGTGAGACCTTTATTCTGTCCTTACGTACAGATGTCACGCAAAACATCGTTAAATTGCATTCGATAGCGGTCAAAATGGGTATTTTCGTTGAAATATGATATTCGAAATTTTTCGCGATTACAATACTTCTTTTTTACTTCGTACAAGGAAACAAAAAGGAAGAAAGAAAATTTGAAGGAATTCAGATTTCGCAGTAGACGTATTTTTTGTTTTTACTCTCGTTGAGCATTGCAGGTAACCAATCTGTCCTTGCACTCACTCCTGCTAACATAACGTAGAAAAAATACTTAATAGAACTGCGTTTATTGCTTTTCAAGTACAGTGGCACATTTATTAGTGTTAGTGCCCTTTTAGAAGTGTATAAGACAGACTTCTAAAGGGTTATGTTGGTACCGGTACCTTTGAATAAGAACCTTATTCTATTTACCTCATATTAAGTGACACTCTGTTTAAGGAACACTTAAAAAAGTTTAAAAAATAAGATGGAAGTAGAGAAATAAATAAACATAGAAATACTCATTTTTAGTAATTATTTGAGATTTTAAAGGCCCGTTTGCGCTCAGTGAAAGTGAGTTTGGTGACAAGGGAACAAAGAAGTGAAAAGTTAATCCTTCTCTTTTGAAAACTGCTCTTCATTAAGGAATAGGGGAACAATACATTGGGGAAAATCCAATTGTGGTCCAATGAAAATGATATTTCACATTCATAGGAAACAAAATCTAGTTATTCTTGCTACAGCTCTCAGTAGGGAAAAGAAAATAATTTAGCAAGTTGTAAGGCAATCTAAGACAGAGACGAAAAGGAAAGAAAAAGTGATGACATGACTAGACCATTTGCCAAGGCCGATGGACCTTAACAATATGGATAGAGGGAAAACGTCTACCTTTCTTAGTCATTTGCTAGGTCTGGGGAGCAAAAGAAGTCTAGTTTTCCGCTTGTTTGCGTATTACGTTTACATACGTTTATCTAACATGACTTCGAAGATTAAAAGATTAAAACAAAAAGTTGGTGGAATTCAAGTAGCAGAAATATGAAACAATTAAAATACCAAGAAGGTCATGTGCTAAAGGATAAAGAAGAAATAAAAATATTATGAATTACTAATTCAAAAGAACATTCCAAGACTGTAAAATTTAGAAAAACTGAAGCATGTGAAATTTACACAATAATGTTCAATTGGTATTGTTCTGCAAGATTCCTACAAGTGGTTCCAAACATTCCTGTAAGTGGAGTGTTACTGCAAGAAAAAGCAAAGGAAGTTTCGGAAAGTCTTGGCACTACAGAACTTCAAAGAATCAACTGGTTTGTTAGACAAATTTAAGAAAAAACATAAAATTACTTTTAAGGCTATCTGTAGAGAAGATAAATCAATGATAGGCAGCATTATAAACTGCATAAAAAACTACACGAAATTTCTGAAGGATATAAGGCTAAAAACATCTACTTTGCAGACGCAACTGTACTATTTTATCGAATTTCGACTAATAAACCTCTATGCTTTAAAGGAGAAAAGGGATCTGGTGGTAAAAGCTCCAAGGAAACGTTTTACAGTGTTATTTGTGGTAATATGGAAAGAAAGTTTAAACAACCACTTGTAACTTAAAAGCCAAAAAACCAAGATGCTTCAAACACATCCAAAAGATTTATCGGTTCATTGGCATCACAGTAAACACAACAAAATGTCATGGATGACTCAAAGAATAATGTCAGAACAGTTGAATGTTCTTATAAAAAATTATTCTGGTGTTTTTTGATAGTTTGTTAGTTCCACCCACCAAATGTAAAACTGAAATCAGGGAAATTAGCGTTTATCTTACCTAGCAGCATCAGTATTACAGCTTTTGGACTAAAGTATTATAAGGTATATCTCCCACATTCTTAGCGTGCCTTCGTGGTGTAATGGTCAGCACACTGAGCCGGTATTTCAGAGGTCCGTGGTTCGATTCCCGGCGAAGGCGATGCATATTTTTCATCTCTCCGGCTTGTAATTAACCTAATGTCTCTACACTGGAACACTGGCGCAACTAAAAGGGTTGTGGATGATGACTCTCCACACCCAGGATTTGGCGACTAGGTCCCCTAAAACCCTAGTCGCCCTTTAAAAAGGGGAGTATATAAGGTATATCTCCCACATTCTTAGCGTGCCTTCGTGGTGTAATGGTCAGCACACTGAGCCGGTATTTCAGAGGTCCGTAGTTCGATTCCCGGCGAAGGCGATGCATATTTTTCATCTCTCCGGCTTGTAATTAACCTAATGTCTCTACAGTATAATTAATAGAAACTTCACGACTCATTACAGAAAACAGTTTTTACGGCATCCTCTTTGTCAAACCATTTACGGAAACAGCCATCAGCTTCTAAAATGTGTGAATGAATTGAATGGTATTCAGCGGATAGTAAAAATCTGTATCACAAAGTTGTGTTCAGACTGTTTTAAGAAAGCAGACTCTTAAAATTCCAGTTTCGAGTGTTCCCAGTGAAAATAGTATTGATGAAAATAATTTTTTGAACTTGTCAAATCAGTAGCAGTGCCCAAATGCAAGAATATTTAGAAATCGATGCAAACTTGTGTGACGAAGACACCAATAAAGATGTAAATATTTTATTTGAACTGTAGCTGATGATGTGGAGTTTAACAAATATAGCTCGGAAAGCACTCAGGAAGATGAAGAAGACGAAAAGTGTGCCATAAAAGCTATACAGATGCCTTAAAATACCCTCCCAATTAACAAAAAATCATGATAATTGTTGGTGACAGTAAAGGACTGACTTAAAAGCATCAATGAATTTAATATCCATATGTAAAAAATGCTTCCTATGCACAGATTTTCAAGCAAACATGCGTAGCGGATTATTTTCAATACATTTCTGTAAGTACAAAACTCTATTGTTCATTTCATGCGTTTTTGCAGTAATTCAATTTTTTTAATTAAGAATATTCCTTCTTTTCATTAACTTCAGATTAAAATAAATACTCGTGACTATGTTACTTACTTATATATCATTTATTTAAAGCTTGACACAATCTGAATTTCTGATTAAATTACATTTCTTAGTATGTATCCTGTGAAGAAGAGACACCTCTATTTAAGAGACAAAATGTATGGTTCGGTGGGTATCCATTATCGGGAGGTAGTAATGTATTTGATTTTCTGCTCAGTAACAGAAAGATTAAATCTGAAAGTCAAATATCTGAGGCTTTACTAAATGGCAATGCGCTAGTGCGGGGAGATAATAAGTATTTTCTCTCAGGCAATGGCAACACATTGCTTTCAAACAACTGAATTTGTGGACACTCTTTTATAATCCAAACCATTAAAAAATCAATTTCTAAATTCAGGAGTTGGGAGGACCCGGTAGAGAAAATGTACATCCTGTTTCGAATTACGAACGAAATTCGTGATTACTCTGACTAAACATTAAAATTTATATGCTTAACTTTTAATTATCCCATTTTTCACCCTTGTATGTAATGTTTTCTTAATGTTTTTTCTTACATAAATGGCACTTCCCTTTCCCCTTATTTGGCTATCCCTTTAAAAACTGTATGCTATTCTGTAAAGAATCTCCCCACCCACTCAGAAGTGCCTGTATTATTTTTGTCACTCTTCTTAACTCTAGCCAGTCAATAAGCTCCTGAATTTCACACGATCAGATGCCACGCCTACCAGTTGCCCAAGCTGCACGACTCATCATAAAGAACTTTACGCCAGCTTTGTTTGGTACAGGCCTGCACTGTGCTTATTAATATTCCATCTTTATTTTATTTTCCACTTGACTACTGAAAAGCATAATTTATCAAAGATTATTCTTTCTACGGAATTAAGCTTCGGAATTCTACCTCTATCCACATAAAACGATATGGTTAATTATTCCACGTTGTTCTACATAGAATCAGACCCTTCCCCAACAGCGGTTGATAATATAAAATAAATTAAAAGATTACATTTTACGGACTAGCAATACTCTGACGCATTGGATATAAAAATAGTTTATTTCGATGTCTCTTCTCATTTTCAAATCGCTGAGTTTGTTAGAAAAAATTCATTAAATTTGTACAAATCATGAAATAAATCAAAAACTAGTTCAAAATTCGAGCTTCGAGATTCCCATGTCTGGGTGAAGAACTGCGTGTATTAAAATTTCGGTGGCTTTGGATGCCGCTGTTTTTCTCACAGTAGGAGGAACATACATACATACTTACATACATACCTACGTACACACAGATACTTCATTACTTAATTGTTTTAAATAATACATCGCGTTAATATTCGGTGGCAACAGGTTGAAAAGTGATTCGAACACAAATGTTATACGGACAAAAAGTGCGGGTTGAGCCTAATAGCATTTCTGATGAAGTCGTTTCAACATTACATTTAAAAAATGGATTAAAAAAATCTGAAAGGGTTCAGATTTTAACGGTCACCCAAAAAGGTTAGTTAAAATTTTTTTACGCTTTTGAACAGCTCGCAGTCTACCTGTATGTTGTTGACCTTACATCTACTAACCCGTTTCTTATTGTCTTTTTAACGTTTGTTAAATTCGTGTTTTTAACTTAATTATTAAGCATAAGTTTTTTCACTCTTACGCCATTGCACTTCAACAGCAAAATTAGGAAAATTTTAAACTCAGCATACGTTTAGAACTTCTAATGATGTAGAGTCCTTTCTAAATTAAAAAATAAAAAAGAATAAATTTTAAAATGAGTTGGAAGAATGTGAGGTGATATAACAGTGACTTTAATTTACAACTAAAGCTGGAGGATTTTTAAGCAAAGCCATCAAATTCTGACAGATGTTTTGAGGATAGAATGGGTGGATGATTTAAGAATTTTCCAACCTCGTCAGTCCATTTCATAATTTTGACGTGATAAAATCAGTCCTGACGTAAAAGCGTCGGACATCTTGAAAAGATTTGAAGACAATAACCTGGGTAAAAGTTTTAATCTAGATTACCTTCTGCGGTAGATATAAGAAAAAGAATAAAGTGATCAGCGTTTTTAGAAGCCACTGTAAGACAATAAAGATGTTTGAAGAATAAATACCGTTATTTAAATGGTTAGTACTAATAATGTTTTATTGAAATCTTAAAATCTTACAGTAGTCAAAAACTCATCTTCTATTTTTACAAACAAAATGGATTTTTTATCCGTAATGCTGGAATACCTATTCTTTACATCATAATTCCATTAACATTAAAAAAATATCATCTGATTTTTTTTCGCATAACATTCGCTTCAACCAAAGGTGACATTGAAACAGTAATACCGGCAGAAACTAACCCAACATCATTTTCTTTATTCATTGTTGTTGTTTGTACTAATCCTCCTGGTGACTTTATTCATTGTTGTTGTTTGTACTAATCCTCCTGGTGACTTTTGTACCTTAGGTTTGCTATGTTGTTCCTTATGGGACGGACAGGCTCTTGCAAAGTGCATTTCTTGACCACAAACAAAGTATTTAGGTTTTGAAATGAATTTCGGTTTTGTATTAACTGGAATTTCCTTTCGGATTTGTGATTTTTGTGGATTATATGTATTGGCATTCCGATGTGAAGGAAGTTACTCATTTGGCCTTTGCTGTTTCAGATTTAAAGGGCCTACTATATTTCGACTGAATCCACAGACTTCCTGTTCTGAAGGACTACTAGACCAGCTGCCATGTCGGACATTCTCCTTTAATTTACTACAAGAAGCATATCTCCTATCATTCTCTCTCATATTCACATATTCATCTAACCGATTGGTTCAATCAGATGGGACTACGATTTTAGCCCAATCGTCTATAAAATGACGTTTACTTCACTCGATACTCTGCATTTTATTTGATCCGATACCATAAGTTTCTTTAATTTTCAAAGGTCGTAACTTTTAAACGTGTAATCCATTCTTCGAAACAGCTCTCTATCTCAAATGAAAAATTCTTCCACGTTTTATCATGCGATTTCTGATGAAGAAAAAATTTTTGACGAAATGTTTGAGGACTTAAATCTCTTAAGGAGCAGATCTTTTACGTGCTTGCAGTAGTTAGCTTTACCGGCAGGTTCACGTGCTAGTAATTGTCCTTAAGAGATGTGAAACCCAGTCTATTTCTTTTACGTGAGCTCTACTAGCCTACCTTTCAAATAAAGTTTAATAAAGGCTTATGTCTCCCTCTTTTGAATCGAATTTTTGCATAAACTTCCAAAGTTCATAAAGCGATCTCATGTTCTCATCAAACTGTGCAAAATTGACCGTTGCTTTTGCAATCTTACTAGCTGTTTCTATCCGTAATTTCTCAAGTTCGAATTCCATTTTCCTAGCTGCTTCTTCTAACGTTTCTTTTTCGATTCTTCGTTTTTAATGGTATTTAATAATTCCATTACAAAATTCTCATCATATTCCTTGCTATCTATAATTACCCTTTTTAAATCTACCACTTTATACTACGGAAGAACCTTCTCCCCAAGTTAATATTTTTAAATCTTCCTTTTAAGCTTTACCCAGGAAAAATATTCTTAACACTTTATAACGAGTTCTTACTAATAACCAAAATTATAATCACTGACTGAACGTAAAGTGTGTGTAGCGTTTCACCAACTGATATTAAAACACAATCAGGTATTAAATTATATTTAAAAGTTTTACCTTTAACTTTTTTTAATCTACAGTCTTAAAAAATTTTATCCTTTACAATATTGCTATCTTTACAAACCTTTAAGTTAATATTTCAATTTGCTATCACAATATTGCATTTATACAATTAAAACATTCTTAATAATAAGACTATAATCGTCAATAATTTGAAGTAAATAAATGGCAAACTTAAACAATATTCCAAATTATCCAACACTTTACTAGAAATATCTGTTTTCACATTTATTTATTATTTAACCACACAAATTAAAAATAATTCGTATATTTTATATTTTATTTCAGAAGAAAACACTCTAAATATTCTCAGAAGTAATAAGAATAACTGGATTATTTTAATTAATCTCAGAAATAATCAGAAGTAATACCTATAATTTACCACAGTTTTAATGAATACAATGGCTAACTTTAACAATATTTCAAACCATTCGTTTGGAACATTCTCAACGCTGATATTTGCAACGTATTACAATTCTAAAATGAGTAAAATAAAATGGCAAACCTTAACGGTATTTCAAATTAACTAACATTTTGCTAAAAATCAATTTTCACAACATTTGATATAATTTGCAATTATATTTACTCGTATTACATAAACCAAAAATAAATATATTTTATTTAGAATCTAAATCAGAATTAAAAAAATGGCACAATCTCTGAAATTATCGTGCGCAGGAATACTAGGAATGTGATTTCTCAATTCTTGAATTTCCGCAGGTATATAATGATTGCTTCATCCTACGAAGACTGCGCCAATAAAGTTTTATTGAAATCTTACAATCTTACAGTAGTCAAAAATCTCATCTTCTGTTTTTACAAACAAAATGCATTTTTTATCCTTAACACTGAACTACCTATTCTTTACCCAAGTTCAATAACATTATAAAAGAAATCGTCTGATTTTTGTTTCTTCACTAGAGTGCTGCCAACGTTTTTCAATCTTAAAGTACTGTTACAAATTTTGTATAATAATTTTAATGATACGTACGTTAATACATAATACATTTATACGTTAATACGTTTAATACGTAAATTTTAGTATCTCTTGTATAAAGTAACATGAAAGGCCTCCAGAGTATGAAGCATCGCAGAAAAAACACGGCTACAAGCTTAAGTCCATTTAATATTAAGGTAAATGGCGACTGCGTCAAATTAGCAATGGTTTTTGCCGACGAAAGTTGTCACCAAATTTGGGAAGAAATCGCCTAAAGTCCCTAAATTTGACAACCATTTGGCGCCATTTTGGTTCTATACCTATATAACTGTAACTGTTACTGGCTCAATGTAACTGTAGCCGTGCATGACTTACAGCAATTTCGAGACATCGAAGATACTGGAAATTTTTCAGCAGTCGGGGGAAAACTGTATAGGATCGGAGAGAGCATCAATTTCCAGTTTAGTTTAGAGTTTAGCTCAGACTATTGAGAGATCTCCGTGGCAGCTGACACATTTGAGGCTTTTTGTGCCTTATGTTCAAGCAGTTTGAAGTGGTAACTGCTGATTGTGCTCTGTCATACTGAAGAAAGCTGAACGAATACTTTTATGTGAAAACTTCCAGAATTGTAAAGGGTTTCTGGAGAAATAAATTTAATCAAGCTGTCATAGGTTATGTGTGTAATCAATCCTTTACAACCCCGTACGCACGTAATAATACGTTTATTTAGACAGTCGCTCGATTTAGTAGAAAAACCATGCAGGCAGAGTTCACTATTCATAACGATTTCAATGTCGCCTCACACAATGTAAGTACCGGTGATATTGAGTAACAGTGTTTACTTTATGTTTTCAAAAACATTATTCTGTTTTATAGGTAGTCGCCATGAGAAATTGTATTGAATTTACTGCCGAAATATACGCAGTATTACAGCAATGGTTCAGTAAGCGGAGTGTTTGCCTTGTTAATATATTAGAGATTGTATGTTTGTTTTTAGGGGAAACATTTCACTCATAATTTCAGTTTTGTACTCAGATAATCGTTTGATATTTTAGGTATTTCATATGCTTCTAAATAAATATTTCACTGAATACTTTAATAGCATTTAATTATACCTGATCGAAATATTTTTTGAAAGTTAATTTTTCCTCTACGTATTTATATTCTACAGTATTTTCAGAAGGTGTTCCATTTGAAATAATTCAGATGATTTAATTACACTATCCATTCTCCAATTACGAAAATCAGCTGAAACAGAAATCCAGAAATTCTACCACACACAGGTTTTTCTTTTCTTTTTTTTATGAAGCACGAAATTAAATTGGTTTGTAATAATTTAAAAAATTGTTTGCATCAAAATTTCATGACTTTTCTTAAAAAATTATATTTCTCTCGTGTTGCTGATGTATTGTTTTTTCTGTCAAAAAGGCTTCTCTGTCGCTTAGCTTTTTTCTCTTTGAAGAGGAGGGAGAATTTGCAAGATAAAAATTATGTCAATCAAAATAATAACTTAAATTAACAAACCCTTGTTTATTTTAATTTGGGTATTTTCTCTTTCTGGTCTAAAAGTAGCAATTGTTTATAATAACGTTTTCTGGACTGCGTCATTTCCAGATTAATCCGTTTCATGTGACTTTTACATAACACAGGTGACGTAAATGGAACTAATGCTCAAACAGCCAATAATAATCTTACAACATTATTAATCTAACCGAATGTATTGAAATCGAAACTAACTCATTCCTAACTTCATTCGAATTAAGATTTCGTCCGGAGCACTTTGTTTCTGCTTCTGTTGCCGCTACGACGCTACCGGCCTGCTCTCTTCCTAAAGCAACAGTATCAAAAATGTAAATGTCATATTCTGGAATAGGCACGATTAATGTGCCAAGATAACTGCGGTCACCAATACTAATGGAAATAAAATAAATATTTAAAATCTGCCATGACTCCAAGGTTCCATTATTTTGTGCTTCAATATTTATAATAATCGAAATCAGCATTCCCAAATCATCAAATGTGTATTAATATATATATATATATACATATATTTAGGATATAACAAAATACGATGGTTGCTTTAAAAATAATTGCCAACATCAAAATTAACATTCTAAATTTGGTGCTCTCCCCCTAAATTCATCTGTTCGAAATTCGAGTTCATGCCAAATTACATAACACCGCTTTAAAAAGGTAACTAAAAATAATATTGACCAATCTTAACTTAGAATACTTTCTGCACCTCCGAAGTATAAATACTGAGTCACGAGCACTATGCTTCCATTTTCCCCTGACTTCTGCCATGCAAACAACTCTGCGCCGCTTATGCTTCCCTGCCTGAAATGACGTCGTAGCTTTTTATCTGTGTATATAAAAATTATTTGTATTCAATTATCATCGAAAAGTAATTTATCTGCCAAAGAAATAATTTTTGATGTGCCTAAAAATAAAGATGGTGATTCGGGGAAATTAGTTTTGTCAACGTCTTATTCCTACCATGTCTACAGCCAGAAGTTAAAAATACCAGATTAATGACTGCGCACTTCTTATGTTACATATATACATATCATCTCTCAAGCCCCCTAGCGGTAAAGACGCTGAACACTGGTAGTTCGGTCCGAGGTTCGAATCCCGCGAACGGGCTGGCTGCATGGGCGTTTTCGTGGTTTCCCCCATGTATAACGTGTATACGAGCCAGTTTCCCTTAGAAAGTCCTCCACGAAGGCATCCCTCCCTTTAGGCAGATAGCCCTCGTGTGCTTTGCCATAATTGAATAACCTAACCTAACCTATCCTCTCTCAAACGTGTCTTCATACCTATACAGAGGGATAAATAAAACTCTTGTCAACAATATGAAAAGATTTGGAAATATTTACAGAATGCGAAAACGCACCACTACATTTGAAATGCTCAACTATCCCACACAATCCGGAATGTCTTGTCAATTTAACCTAGCCTGAAAACTTTAGGGAAGAAAGAGTATTTTTATATTTCATAATGAACTAATGTTTAGCCATCGATAAAATAATGAAATCAAAAGTTAATAGTCCAAAAAGACTACGTTTTAGAAAGGACAAAGAGTAAATAAATTAAGTAGTCAGATCCAGAAATTTCCGGCCTATTAACTCTTCTAAAAGAGGTAGGAAAAATTTTAATAAATTACCTTTGATCTTATTGCACCTCCACGCACTTTTCTTATCGTTTGATGAGCTAGTCTATATCTCTAGATAAGTAATCTTAAATGTTTGCCCTCACTATATTCGATACCTATTCTTTGCACGCATTATCATCATTAAAATGCCTTCGACGAAAGACGGGTTTCAGTTTAGAGAACAGATAATAATTACTTAAAGCAAAATCTGGGCTACAAAGAGGTTCATCAAGGTCCTTAAACCAACACATTTGTTGCTGAGTAGCACTGATGCATGCTGTCCTTAAGGTGTTGAATGAAGTCGGACTAGAAAGACTTTCTTCATATAAAGATGTTCGTGCAGAAGGCGTAAAAATTGCTTCAGATAGATCTAGTCTTGTTGCTGTCTGTATGACTTCTAATTTCTTCTCACTCAATATGAGCAATATTTTCTGATGTTGATGTCTCCAATGATCTACGTTCACGCGAGTCATTTCTATGGATTCTCGGCCTTTGAGAGATTCTCTTACCATTCTTTCACTGCAGAAATGGATGGCGAAGAAGTAACCATACACATGAATGCGAACCCATACTCAGATTTAAACATTTCAGAACAAGCTAGTGAATTACACCATTCCGAAGGCGAAAAAAAAAAAACAGAACACATACGATTTCGTTAAAGAAACTTTGAAATTTATTCATTAAGTATTGCTACTAAGTGCAGGAACATAATGCCTGTATTGCCAAACAATTTTTTTTATGTGTAAGGCGAGAGAATTTGGATGCAAGTGCGAATTTGTACAAGTGTTGCAGAATAGTTTTACATTTTAAATGACAACGATCTTATCAAATTATAAGGTAATTATCCCGCGTTCTTCACATGCCTTCGTGGTGCAGTGGTCAGCATGCTCGGTGCGTATTTGAGAGGTCCTTGATTCGAGTCCCTGCGAGGGCACAGTTCATTTTTCACGTCTGCTTCGAAAAAAACCTAATGTCTCTACAGCGGCGCCCGAATTAAAAAAGGTGGTGGATGATGATTCTCCAGCAACAGGATTTGGCGATTGGGTCCCCTAACCTCCAGTCGCCCTTTAAAGGGGGGGAGTATATAAGGTATTTCTCCCCTTTCTTCGCTTGCCTCCGTAGTGTAGCGGTTAGCACGCTCGGCACGTATTCGAGAGGTCCGTGGTTCGAGTCGCGGCGAGGACATTGCTCATTTATCATCTCTCCTGCTTCCAAAAAAATACCTAATGTCTCTACAGTGGCGCTCGAACTAAAAGGTAGTGAATGATGATTCTTTACCACCAGGATTTGGTGATTATGACCCGTAATCCCCATTCGCCCTTTAAAAGGGGGTGTATATAATGTATTTCTTCCGCCTTCTTCGCATGCTTTCATGGTATGTAGTGGTCAGTACGCTCGACGCGTATTCGAGAGATCTACAAGATTCTTTTAAAAAGGAAAATTAACGTCGGTCTGAGCTGACAGTTTATCTCTTTTCATTGAAAAAAAATTATTTTATAACCTTACCTTTCTTGCTTGTTAGTGATAAATCCACCCTGATTGAAGAAGACTGTATTCGTTATTCGTTTCCTCATTTTTATTTCATGCATAATTACTTCCTCACTAGTGCTTTAAGCAAATATTTATATTCGCCACTGGTTGTAATAATATTCAACAATGTTACGGTATTTTCAGTTATAACCATATCCATATGTTGAGCAGGATGGTTTAGAGCATGTCATCAAACAATCAACATTCATGAACTGGGCATTATCCAGATATGCTTTTTGTAATACAACGAACAATCTCCTGGAAACAGAAGGTATTCAGGAAACAATTTTTCAATGTCTTTAACAAGACAGGCATCTCTTAAAAATACCAGTTTTTATACACAAATTTCGGTACTGATAATTATAAGATTATTCTTTAAAACGAATCATCATTCTTCCTAATATTATACTATTAATCTTATAGTAATATCCCCCTAACCTTAAGCAGACGATTAAATACGTATTGAGGAAAACCACATCGTTATTAAACCAAGCACTTCGCGTGCGAAATTTCCGGTTCTTATTATAACAGCAAAAGGATTGATTATGGAAAAAGCGTAATTAATCATTACTAAAAGATCAATTTTATACCTATTCAGTGCCATACAATTTATCATACAGGCTTAATTTGGCAGTTATAATTACCACTCTTTAAAAGATTTTTTACATTCCTAAACAGTATTACTAAATGTTTCGATTAATATTGGAGCTGCTTCTAAATTACACTGGTGATCATAAATTAAGTAAAAATCACAAAAATCACGATTACTGAAAAAGTTACATGTAGTATTTTATGAAACTTACCCACAGTATACAACACATATAAGGTATCAAATAACATAAAAAGAAATTACCAGACAATTATAGAGATAGACAGACATACATAGACTTCCAGTTACAGAAGTGTTTTAAATGATGAAAGTATTCATGTATGGGCATTGTGAAATTAAAAAATATATATATAATCAAAGCAGAGGGGAAAAAATATATTTTGGACAGATAACAAAATCTAACGTTTAATACAGTCTCCCGGTTCCTATGCTTATACTTGGGAAAGTTTTATACTTGTTATGAAAAAATAAAATGAGAAGTTTGACTCCCGTACGCCAAAAAATGACCAAGATAATTAACTTTGCAATTTGCTGGTTTTGATGTCATTTTCGACTTGCCTCGAAAGATCGATTAATTCGAGGAAATAAGTTGAAGTCATGTGGTGTCCACATCAGATTTTTTAATTAACTTTGGTAGAGACATTAAGTATATTTTGAAAACAGGAGAGATGAAAAATGAGCAATGCCCTCGCCGGGACTAGAACCATGGATCTCTCGAATACGCGCCGAGTCTGCTGACCACTACACCACGAATGCATGCTAAGAAGGCGGGAGGAACACCTTACACTTTTACTAACAGTATTAATAAAATCATATAACGTCGGCCGTCTTCGAAATGGTTCGTATCGAACGCATTTAAAATAATTCCGTCTTATCTCAATTATTTGAAAAGTTTCTGCCAGAGATATACAAAAAAGTTCATTTTTTCCCTCTGCTTTGATAATATTACTATACAAAAGAAGTAATAATATTATAAATCTGAAAGCTTTTCGATTTTATATAACGCCCAACAGGGCTTTTTTTCTAACGTTTTGTGTGTTAGCTTTATTTATTAAATATCATGTTCTTCGCCCTTAGACTACATAAAATTCAATTCAACAACAATATCACAAAATATTTAAAAACCGGAAAGCAGCATATCTTTAGAATTTCCTATACACTTCCATGCGCGCTGGAGTTAAAAACGGTTTTTATTTTCGTACAGTGTTGCCATTGCACACTTTGAAATCGTTGAGTTTGTTCATCAAAAATTCGTTAAAGTTTTACAAAATTTGAAATAAATAATAAAACAAATTCCAAATTCAAAATTTCGGCTTCCAAGTACCCATGTTCGGTTGGAGGACTCCACTAATCAAAATTTCATGGCTCTAGGTACCGGTGTTTTGTCACAGTGCGAGAAACATTCATGCATTCATGCAGATTCTTCATTATTTAGCTTCTTTAAATATAATACTTGGTGATAATATTCGGTGGCAACAGTTTGAAAAGTGTGAAAAAGTGAATCAACGCAGAAAATGAAACGACACAAAATTCCGCTTTGAGACTAATAGCCCTTTGGATCTAACGCCTCTTTTGGTCTAACAAACAAGTTTAATTTCGTTTTTTTTTTATTTCTTCATTCGTCAGTGATTGTGTTGTAATGCTTTTCCACATTTTGTTCTTTTTTTTCTCCTACTTCCAGAGTTTACTTTTTATTAATAGTAATTAATAATTTTTTGTAGTTCGTGTATACTATTTATTCTGGTATTCGTGTGTATTGTTATTAATTTCTCTTAATTTAATTACTGTAGTTAAACGATATTTTTCTTCTTCCTGCCTTATTTTACGATTTAACATTATTTATACATGTAACACACAGTTGTATACAAAGATGCATATCATAGTAGAATTCTAAATATCGTCGATAAACTAGGAAACACAGCCCGTTGGCATATTCGAAGATACCGTTATATTTACAGGGTGTTTATAAGTGGATTTTTAAACATGAATTTTACACTTTTTAAACATGAATAATAAATCGATGTATTACCTTACCCGTGGCAAAACCTACACCGTAAGCATTGGCAACTGTCCACGTTTTTCATGTGCTACCTGTTGTTTGCTTGCCATGCTTACTGCGCAGCCGCAGCGTCAGTTTCCAAGATAGCGACGTAATAGAAAAAGGCCTTCTGTGTGCTCCGTTCTGAGGTGTCAGGATCTGTGCTTTCAGTGCAGGCGAGTTTTTGTGCACGTTTTCTGTGCGATGACCCGCGAGAAAGTGCATGGCACATTTTCCTTGGAACAAGAAACTGTGGTCGATGATTCATTTCCAGACATGTTGGATACCTGGTTGTTACCCTAGCTGAACACCAATTATGATGATTACATTTTGCACCTGGACGGTTCCGCTCAGTTTTCAGGAGCTCAGTTTTCAAGAGAGCTTCTTAATCGTGTTTTTCACCAACACTGGATTGGACGTGCTGCAACAATAGACAGCAACACCCCGTTTGCCGGATTTAACACCATGCTATTTCTATCTTTGGAAGTTTGTTAAAGACCGAGTTTCTGTACCGACAATGACGGTGTCCCTTGAGGAAGTTTGTGACCGGATAATGCAGACTGTTAAGGCGAGCATGCTACATTGAGTATGGGAAGGATTTGATTACCGTATAGAAGTATGTCATGTGACCAAGGGTGCATATATTGAAGGATTGTCATTAATGCATGGAAAACGTGGTCGGTTGCTGCTGCTTATGATGTAAGTTTTGCACATATAAAATAATAAATCGATTTGTTATTAATTTTTTAAAGTGAACCACTCATTTATAAACACCATGCATGTCCATATTTACTATTATGCAAAAGATGTAGTTTTAGTTTTTTCTTATAGTATTTTATACGCATATATAAAAGAGAACAAACATAAACTTTTACGAAAAATACCACATTTGCTTTTTCTGTTTCAAATTCCATGGCATAATTAAAACAAGAAACGTATAATGAACCTCCAGAAAGAGTAATTAAAGTGCAGTATAGTAATTAAAGTGCAATACTAATGGGTTAAAAGCACAAAAGAAAAAGTAAAAATGAAAAACAAAAGACACAGTACATTTATTGAGCAAATGTGCTGACTTCGAAGGAGAGAGGTTCGCGTAGATGAAATGTTAATTGCATTTCTGATAATTGATAATTGCAGAAAAATTTATATGTACGTAGTTTAGTAAATACATCACATTTAATTAAACTAAAGTAGTCTAAACCCAAATCCAAGCTGCACACGATAAATTCCTATCCCAAAATCGTACAAGAAAGAGTCAAAATGTTTATCCAGTGCTATATTTAGGCCTGGATCCAGCATTTTTAGCGCACAGTGAAATCAGTATATTTAGTTTCCCGTATGAATTAAACACGTCAATAATTATAAGCGAAATAAATTTATTTAATTGTCGTTTGTAACAACAATGTTTCGGGCGCGTTAACCGGTTCCCAACGTCAGCTTTGATTCCAGAGTGTCCTGGTTCTATCAGACTTAGATTAGGTTCCATCAGCCGTAATTCAGGGTTTTCCAAATGAGGCTTTATTTTAAGCGTTCCATTTCATTCAGAATGCAAGCTAAATCAAAAACGCAATGGGACGTTACTAGGAAGTATGTATGAATGACGCTTTGCCCTTTAATGTGACTAATTAATACAAGTGATGTCATTGGCGATGGTACTTAACATAGTATGAATTTTTGAATAAAATAATGGCCTTTGGTAAAGCAAGTAATCATTCGTCTAGCGTCTTCCTTAGAACTCTGATCTCCCACGCTCGCAAACATTTCCCTATTATTTACAGTGAAGAAAAAGCGAATACAAAGAAGATATGAATAGCACATTTTTTATTTTTCTCCCTCTGAACGATTGCAAAACGCGAGAAAATGCATATTAACTTTCTAACGATGTAAAACATAAACTTACATAAACATAAAACGCACACTGTATTTATAAAATTACTTAATGTATTCAAAGTTCCGTTTCTCCACATGTAAAAATACACAAGCACACACACAAAAAAAAATAACTTCAAAAGTTTCTTCGAATGATCACATATACAAAAGCGAATCCGAATGAATCAACAGATGTAAGAAATACCTGACTTTTTAAAACTCAGTCAAAAAGGAAAACAATCGTGTGAAATACGATGCATTAAACCACTTCATATACAGCAATAAACTATGCTAATAAAACCTGTGCCTGTCAGTCAGTTTATTTGTTTGTGGCATCACCTCCTCCGGAACGGCGGATAGCCGAGTTTCGAGAGAGGTAACGTTGGATTCCAAAAGTTTGTTGAAAGCCATTTCGACCATTCTCATCTTCGTACGACATTAATCAGTCGAGATATTATTTAAAACACTCATTTTCGCAGCCATTTTTGAGAGTGGAAACATTCTTGGAAGACGCTGGAGATAAAAATGCTTTATTTTGAGAAGTATTGCTACCGCTAGCTTTCAAATCGTAAGGTTTGTTAATAACAAACTTGGCTTGTTAATAAAAATAATAAGGTATTTCTCCCGCCTTCTTGGCATGCCTTCGTGGTGCAGTGGCTAGCACGCTCGGCGCGTATTCGACAGGTCCGTGGTTCGAGTCCTGACGAGGGCATTGTTCATTTTTCATGACTCCTGCTTCCAAGTAATAAATCCTAATGACTCTACAATTGGCGCCAGAATTAAAAAAAGGTGGTGGATGATGATTCTTCACCACCGGAGTTCGGCTATTAGGTTCCCTAATCCACAGTCGCCCTTTAAAAGAGGGATTTTATAAGGTATTTCTCTCGCCTTCTTGGCATGCCTTCGTGATGTAGTGGTCAGCACGCTCGACGTGTATTCGAGAGGTCCGTGGTTAGAGTCCCGGCAAGGACATTGCTCATTTTCCACATCTCCTGCTTCCAAATAACCTAATGACTCTTCAAGTTTTACAGAATATCAAATAAAAATAGGTTTTCCAAACATTAAATATTGTTGCGTGAGTACGGGTTCGTTATGGAATGAATGCACAAGTCGTTGAAAAGTTAACAAAAATTTATTTTTTCCACAAGAAATAAATAAAAATGCTGAAATATTTCTTCAGAGATATTAGTACAATATCACAATATCTCAAACGTTAAAGAGAATTCACTTTAAAACAGATAAACTAATTCTAACTCACAGCGAAATCGCTATAATCAATCACAGCATTAAGTAAACAAACAGCAGTTCGCTTTAAACAGCTACAACTACAACAACAACAACAACAACTGAGATTTCAATTCGTCTTTTATAAGCTTTTTAATTACCACTAGAACAATCTCGATTTTTTCTAGATTTTTCTGGATGGCAACAGTAATTACGAGATATTTATTTATTAAACATTAAATGCACGCGCTCTTTTATTTTTATTTTTCCGACGTAGCTTTCTCTTCAAAAATCATCTGCGTTGCACGGGGAAATAAACCAACTTTAATTACAATTCTAAATAAATAGCTAAATAAATGTGAAATCCGTAACAATATGTTATTATTATATAAGTTCATATTGTGATGTTATTGCATGTTGAAAATGTTTTGTTAATGTCAGCATTTTAAGCTAATGTTGGCAACATTTTTGCATGAGGTTAGGATAATTGACGAGATACGTTATTGCCACGTTAATTGAAAAAAGAGTTGTACTACATTGGATTTAAATTATGACGTCATATGTATATATATTGCGAAAAATTCGGCGGTTGCGCCTGTATGTAAGCTTTCCGGCATAGCACTAGGGTTGCCATAAAATAGTGTATGGTAGGGTTGCCAGATTGGCGGCTTCTAGAATAACTTCCTGTCGAGATATTTCTCGAAACCTGTGGAACCTAAGGAAAAGCTATATAAACCCTTGCGTTTCTGAGAGTCGGAGTGTGATTAGTTGTTGCGAGAATTGTGAGAATAGCTGCTTACTGTGAGTGCTAAGCTACGCGAGAGTTTTGTGAACGGAAAGCGTTCGAGATAGTGCTTTGCCGTGAAGCTACTTTTACAGTATAGCTTGACAGTGTATTGGTGATTGTTCCACGGCGTTTATTATAAGTTTAGTGTTGCCGTGAAGCTACCTTTACAGTTACAGCCTGAAGCTGTGTTGCTGATTGTTTCAGCGTATTTATTGTAGATTTTCGACGCTTGTAAAGGTAATTTTGGAACTGTGCTGTAAATAGTGATTCTTGTAAATAAATTGTGCTTTTTATTGTTCTGCATCGTGTTTTCATTGGATACTCTCAAATCCACGAACCCGTATAACGCGACAATATTAACCCAATGTGTCAAAAGTTTTTGTTTCCTAGTTTGGCAACGAAAAATTATTTACGAATTAGTTATTAGTTGGAAAGAAAGAACTGGTTTCATTTATTCTGAAATGTTTTTATGCACTTTCTTTACAGGTGTACACAGAACTCATAAGTTTTGCTTGGCAGGCTCACAGTTAGCAATTTTGTGTACAGTATATTAAATTAATAACTCATTTTATTTTTAGTTTATCAGCACTTCGAACTTATAAGTATTGCTTTGGGCTTGCTCGCTATTGCATGGATATTATCTGTCTTTTTTACGTGAATTTATACCCCCGATAAAGAGAAAGATTTAATGAATAAGCATAAGATAACATTTAAAGATATAATTTTCATGGCAAGTAACTAATGCGATTTCGTATGATTCATGGTATGAGATCTCCTATCACTAAAAATACGTGACACAGGCGGACTTTATAACCTTATTTTCACAATGATGTATTAGATAGGAGAACGAAGGCAAAAGTTCACCAGATCAAGAAGTGGTACATCTTCAAGATCAACACTTTAGATATCAAGACACGTGCTGATAATTTTCACCATTTAAATATTATTTTCTTGTATGCCTGAGCCATTTAAAATGCCACAAAAGATAAATATTTTTGACAGTAATTGAAACGAAAGGAGTAAGACCATAATATCAAGGTGAATCTCATTTCATTATATTGGTGAAGGGTGAATCGATGTCACTATTTGATCTTTCATTTCGATGACATTAATTTCCCAATACTTCCTTATTGCCGGGTGTTGTAACAAATTACCTCATTTAGAACTTGCATCCTAATTAGTTTCCACCTAATTAGATTTTTGTCGTCAATCATGCTGCTATCTCATAAAATAAGGAATTGTTGTTAATCATACGAATGTACTGTTTTGCCGCATTTTCGAATCCTAGCGTCTGCAGATGTCGGGATTGTGTTTCTTTTATTTAATTGGATTCTCCTGGCAAATATTTAAATATTATACAAATATAAAAGGGAATCATTATATATTAATTTTAATTTAATGCGTTTTTAATGGTTAGCACAATAGAACTCCAATTATGATCCGGATCCTCTGATATCATAGCACAAAATGACTTCATTTTCTAACAGGAAATACGATTTTTTGCGCTTTGCTTTTCATCTTTTGTTATTTCAGATAATTGGATTTCTGTTTTTTTAAAGCTAAAATATTAATTTACTTTAATGCGGTTTTATTACTCAGTTTTTATTTATTTATTTTTATCTATTTTATTTCAACGAAAATTAAATTGAATGCACAAGGTCCGAAAAAAAGGTTAATAAAATTTATTCTTATCAAAAGAAATGTAACAGAATGCTGGAATTTTCCTCAGATACATTCGCACAAGCGTTCAAAATAACACGCAATACAATCAGTAGTTATAACTTAAACAACTACTAAAACAAACACGTTTAAATAAAACGCAATGCAAAGCATTATCTAAAGAGAAAGCTAAATCCGATTTATCTCAGTTCGCGCGGAACTACCCCCTCGTAATAACAGTAACAAAGCAACTGAGCTGAGATGCTTTCTCTCTGAATTTACAGATTTTAACCGACCGCGCGAGATCTTTTTAGTAATTTCTACTTCTCAAAACTTTTGGAAAGCAAAAGGAGTGGAATTACGGTTACAGCTAACATGGTGCTCAATTACATTTATTCAACTTAAGCATAAATTACCGAGATAAACTTTTACTCAAAGTTAAATGCACTTGCTCCTGCGTTTTTACTTTTCCGGCATAGCTTAAAATTTGTCTCGCGTTGCACTGCACAAAGAAAATACAACAGTTTTAATTATTAGTCCAAAGGGATTTAGTCCCGAAGGACTATTACTTTCGTTTTGCGATTTTGCGTTGATTCACTCTGAATGCCCGATTCACTTTTCAAATTGTTGCCACTAAATGTTATCGCTCTGCATTAAAGTTTAAAAAATGAAAAATCTGCATAAATGTATGCATGTTATTATTATTATTTTTTTTTTGACGTAGCTTTCTCTTCAAAAATCGTCTGCGTGCGTTGCACGGGAAAATAAAAAGGAATTTTAATTACAGTTCTAAATAAATAGCCAAATAAATGTGAAATTCGTAACAATATTCTCTAAAACTTTAACGAATTTTTCATTAACAAACTCAAAGATTTCAAAGCCAGCAATACCAACGTTGTACAGAAAAACATTTTTATCTCCAGCGCGTGAGAGCGTGTACCGAAATTTCTAAAGATATGCTCAATTTAAAATTATTTTGCGATATTGCTGTTGAACTGAATTTTATGGTTTAAGTGCGAAGAACATGGTATTTAACAAATAAAGGTAACACGCAAAATGTTAAATAAACGTCCCTTTGGACGTAATTTAAAATCTGAAACATTTCAGATTTTTTTTGTGTTTTTTTTTTCTTCTTTTTTATTTTATGATTCTACTAAAATTACCTAACTAAGCACAAAATTCGTAAGAATATCATTTCCATTAAGCATAATGACGAACATACTTTTTCAAAAGCTTTAAACGATAGAATTATCCTTCATTTATTTGATCAAATGAATAGTTAATTTCGATTTAAAGAAAATTAAGCAAGAAAAAAAATTTAGTTCCAGAGGCTTTAAAATACGGATAAAAAAGTTATTTTTTTTTCTTAGGGAGCTAAAATTAAATATAAAGATTAAAACAAAAAACATAAAATTATATTACGTATTTTACATTACACACAAACGGGTGTTTTTTCATTTACAGACAGATATACGTTTCGAAAGCATTAAGGCTAACGCCACATTATGCTAAACATATTTAAAAACAGCATATGTTTAGAATTTCCAACAGACAGTCTCGCGCGCTGGAGATAAAAAATGTTTTATTCCCCACAGTGTTGCCATTGCTATCTTTGAAGTTGTTGAGTTTTTAATAAAAAATTCGCCAAGTCTTACAAATATGAAATAGTCAATAAAAAGATTATAAATTCGGACTTTCAGATGCCCGTGTTCAAGTGGAGGACTATATTATTCAAAATTTCATGATTTTAGATATCATTGTTTATTCGCAATACGAGAAACAGAACATACATTCATACACGTAAAGTGTACATGAACGAAAATGTACATGAAAATTGGTTCGGACATTTAAAGTGATTCGAAGCAAAAATGCGGTTTTAGGGTTAGGGCTAAAAAAATTGCCTTTGTTTACGTAAAACAAAACTCATAACCATTTCTGTTTAAATTAAGTTAAAACATAGTTGCATGATGGCATCGTTTGTTAAATCTGAGATTGGTAAAACGCATTTGTTTATAGCTAATAGCTAAACAGTGACTCACGGATCAAAGAATGTAAGCATATATAGAGTGCATAGTATAATATTCTAAATGTTTATAAACTAAATAACCTATATATGTGCAAAACTAAAAAGTTACAGCATGTTATTGAAAACCTTCATATTTGCCAAGCGACATGTAAAGCACCGTTATTGATTGATATGCTGTGAATGTGTGAGCCATTGTTATCCATTTAGAATGCAGTGTTTTTAGCTCAAAAGGCTTATTAGTCCCGCAAATGGATTTTGCGTGAGTTACTATAAATGCGTGGTTTCACTTTCCATTCGAGTCTGTTGCAATTCGGGAAAGTGTAAGATATTTAACTTTTAAATTTAATCTGTCTATAGCGGATTAACAATCTAAGCTAAATGAAAGCAACAGAAGCAGTTCTTAAAAATATAATTTTCTTAATTTTGAACCGGATTGATTTAAGTAATTAAAATGCATTTAATTCATGATCTATCTAATTAAAAATGTTCAATATTTTCATAGAATGACGTTACGTATTTTTTATTATTTATTTCCTACTTTGCAAAACTTCAATTGATTTTTATTAAAAACTCACCGATTTGAAAGCGAGCAGTGGCAACACTGTTCGGAATAAAACATTTTTATCTCCAGCTCTCAGGACTGTCTATAGGAAATTCTAAGGACAATTTTTGAAATATTTTGGAATTTTACCAATGAATTGAATTTTATATAGCGTAACTGTAAAGAACGTGATATTTAATATATAAAGTTAACACACAAAACGTTGATAATAAAAACACACAAAAAAATTTAAATTATATTATTAAGAAAACTGAACATTGGATATGATAAACTGAGAAAAGACTGAAAAAAAAACACAGTAAAAAATAAATACCAACATTTGGCACTGCATCGGAAATTCTAAACATATAATGTTATGATGCTTTTAAAATATTTGCGATTTTGATGTTGAAATGTATATAGTGTAAGTGCGAAGATGTTTATTATGCTTAATAATAAAGCTAAACTAATCTGATATATACACCACATGAACTCCCTGTACGGAATATTAAATTATACGCATTTTTTGCTGTTTTTCATTTAAACTCATTTCCTCGAATTTCATTAGACATATATACTCATTCAATTAATTCAGACTCATAGACACTCATTCAATTAATTCAGTTCCACTTCGCGAAAAGGCAAAAATACGTAAAACCACAAAATATCCTTCTTAAAAATAGAAACATATAAAACATAAATAGAGTTAAAACAATTTAAAGAAGAATTTTTACAGTCAAAATTCGAGTTTCTACGCAAACACAAGCACTTTGGGCAGCAGGCTAGAAGGCAGATTTTTCGGTGCGCAAAACTGAAAGTTTTCTTTTGGTTTCACTCGGCAAAAGACAATGAAAGCGTAGAAACTGACTTAATTTGTAGAGAAGGGCTGAGTCAATATATGGGATAATTTAATAACTTTAATGAAAATTCTAGAATGGATTAAGCATGATTTAATTCGCAGTAATAAAAGAAGACGCTATCTTTGTTGTTGCGAGGCTTAGTTTCTCTAAACTAGGAACAAATCTACTATTCTGCTAAGTTTCAATTGTAAACAAATATGGCTACTATGGTAAAAAAAAAGTCTTAGCCGCACTTAACAACTTTTAAAGTTTGATAATTTTACAACTATTGCATTCAGGTTAACTTATAAGGTATTCTCCCGCCCTCTTCGCATGCATTCGGGGTGTAGTGGTCAGCACGCTCAGGGCGTATTCGAAAGGTCCATGCTTCGAATCCTGGGAAGGGCATTGCTCATTTTTTATATATCTTCTGCTTCAAAAAAGTCTTCTCGTCTCTACAGTTGCGCCCGAACTAAAAGGGTGGTGGATGATGATTTTCCACTGGTTGACGATTGGGTCCCCTAATCCCCAGTCACCCTTTAAAAGGAGGAGTATATAAGGTACTTCTCCAGCCTTCTTGGCATGTCTTCGTGGTGTAGTAGTCAGCGCGCTCCGCGCGTATTCAAGATTTCTGTGGTTTGAGTCCAGCGACATAGCTCATTTTTCATGACTCCTGCTTCGAAATAAACTAAAGGCATAAATACCTTAACCGGAGCAACATACTTAAATCATTTTAAAGCAAAAAATGCACAATTGACCAACATATAAGAATAAAAAAAACTGAGCTCACAGAGCCTAAAAATAGAGTGGATATATATATGTATATATATATATTATATATATGTATATATGTATACTTTTGACGCGGCCGATTGCCACCAAAAAGGGAAATGCACAGCTGCATGTTATAGCAGTCCTATAAATAAAATTTCAACGTTTTAAGGCTACTCGTTTTTGAGTTATGCAAGATGCATACATACATACGTACGTACGCACAGAGGCCACGAAAAAATCTCTTGTTAATCCATTTTAAATCAGTTTTATAATTCGTTTCGGGAAAAAGAGCCCTCATTCTGTTCTTGCGTACAGATGTACGCAAAAACAGCGTTAAACTGCATTCGATAGCGGTCAAAATGCATATTTGCGTTGAAATATGGTACCCGGAATTTTTCATAATTACAACACTTCCTTTACTTTGTACAAGGAAGTAGAAAAGTTTGCAGGAGTTAGTGTAAAAGAAGACAGGTAGACTGCGAGCTCAATGAGACGTAAAAAACCTCAAACCTTTCTGTGTGACCGTTAGAATCTGAAACCTTTCATATTTTTTTTTATTATTAACCAAAAAGCATGTATTGAATACATGTGACGAATGACATGTTATTAAATTCGGTTTGGATTACAAGCACGAAATCACGACATCTTTCGAAACGCATATTTATGAAAACAAAAATCACTAAAATGACCAGAGATGGCCTAATTTTCTTAAATTATGACAATTTAAACAGCAGTATATTTGGTAAGGTGCTTAAAGCAATCGGTTTTGGTGGCCATGATTTGGGATACCTATGGGAGGAAAAGCCTATATGTTCGCGAGCTCCTGTGTATGGAGTGTATAGTCACGTTAAATGGCTCGTTAAATATTCATTTGTGAATTGCATTGGGATGGATGTAAATTATGGCAAAATATCGTCTCGATCTCTGTATACTGGTTAGTGTAGAGATGAAGAGCTCTGCATGATCGAAAGCATCCTTCATAAAATTTCCTATCGGTGCATTGCTTGAAATTTCTATCTGAGAGAGATGCACTGACATTTATTGCCAGATAACAACAAAGACAAAATTCCGACTCAGTAGCATTAAATTTCAATTAGATTTCTCATTTCAACTATTTGCATGTTTGTGTCGCTTCCAGACGGTTTGGTTTAGTTAATCTACAAAAATCTTGATTGCTTTTCAAATTGTGATTGCTTTCAAATTGTGATTGCTTATAATGGAAAGCTATTCATCTACATAAATTGTGATTGGGCTACTTACACATTTCAGCAACTAATTTATTTTGCAATCCTGAAAGGTTTACTTTCCCACCATTCCTGTGGTCTGGAGCGGCACATCAGACACATAATAATAGCTTTCCATTATAAAGGAAAAATAATGATATATAATGAGACAAAATTTTAAATTGCGTGAATAATACCGAGTTACTTTTATTTTAAATATAAAATGATTCAGATGGGACGAAAACAATTCATCTACATGCAGTCTTTCTGATGCTTTAACTTTCTTCGACATAACACATTCATCATTTGTCATCATTAAAGTACAAACGCGAGCTCAATTCGTTAGGGCAGCGCATTAAACTACGTCTCTGTGGCTATGAGAACAGGGTACTAATAGGAACTATCCTTTTACTGAGGGTGTTGTTAAGACTAATTACGTCATAATTATCCAGAAAAATGCATTGCAATCGCAATTCACTAGTCCAGACATGCATTGGATGCACATGAAAATTAATCGAGGTTTTCATTTTTAGACTAGGTTAATTTGAAATTTTAAAACCCTTTTCCATTAAGTTTTCTCAGAAAAAAAGTAATTATAGTTTTAACTTTTGTCACGTACATAATCGATTTTGAAAAGATCCTGACCTAGCCCTGCCGGAGAATTTGGCAAGACCAGCCAGCCTGATCAATAAAGAGAGGGGGAATCTGGCAACGACGCGGGGTAAAAGTGTCGGAGATCGGAGATCATCATTCGTTAAGTGGTGTTCGACCCGAAGGCCTTTACCGCTACATGTTTATCATTCCCCTGAGAACCTGTAAAAGTTTGTTAAATTCCATAAAAATGGAAAAATCCTGTGCACTTAGAATAAAAGTGCAAAGTCTGGACGGAGAACGTGCGATTTGCACGTGGTGTGGAAGCAAGAACTTTTTTTTTTTTGGAACTGAAATGTAGAACAGATTTCACCGTTTTTTTTTCTTGTATGCGGACTATAAAACAAAAACGCGTTTATAATGCTAAATAGTGCAAACGTTTTCGAGTGACTATCAATAATTGATCATATAGTGCGTAAAAAGAATTGTAAAAATATCTTTGCTTACTTGAAATAAGTGTACCGTTCTTTTTTTCACGGTAAAGAATACATATCAAATGTGGATGAGATGAATTCACAGGTGTGTAGAGGTGAAAGATAAATGAAAACATCACAACTTTCATGAATTTTGGTTCAAACGCTAACGAAAAACACAAAAATATGTACAATTGAATCTTTTACCTCGTTATGCACGGAGATCCGTACGTGGAGTAAATTAACAAATGTTCTCAAACATTTCTTAGTTGAGGAAACCTCTTGTCCAAAGGAAGTTAATCGTTTTACCTTTGTTTTGAAAATCCCTTGTTTTAATAAAATAAGACTTAACCAGCGCCCATTTCCTGCCACTAATGATAAGTTTTACAAGGCACATTAAACACATAATAATAGCTTTCCATTATAAAGGAAAAATTATGATATATAATCAGACAAAATTTTAAAATGCTTGAATAATACCTAGGTACTTTTATTTTCAATATAAAATTATTCAGATAGGAAGAAAACAATTCATCTACATGCATTCTTACTGATGCTTTAACTTTCTTCGAATGCTCATATACCTTTTGGAAATCTTCAGAGAGTTCAATTCTTGCTCCTGTCGCTAGAGCCTCCGGAATTTCTGAAATGCTCTGAAAGCGGTCCCTTTTATAATGCGACTCTACTTCAGGGAACAGAAAATAAGCTGGAGGTGCAGGGAGACATTTTAGCTTGCAAAAGCTTTGTTGCCAACAGTAGTAGTAACCTGGAATGGAAATTTTCTTACTCCTCGCTGTTTACACACTAAAGCTCTTGCAGCGCGGCTGGTCGCCTCGCATACGGACCACCTTCGTGAAGCCTTCTACGCACAGTTGACGTTGACACCAACCTTTCTGTGACTGCAGCAAGGGAGGATCTATGAAGAGTCGGAGTAGCGGTTCTATTCCTGCGTGCACATAATGTCAAATATCGGTCATCGACGCTCGTCGTAGCAGTTGGCCGTCCTTGGCTGAACCTCCTAGATGCCGAATCTGTGGTTTGAAATTGCCTCCAAAGTCTATGAACCACAGAAGGACTCACATTTAGCCATCTGGCCACATCTGTTTGACTTTGTCCTGCCTCTAGTCTCCCAATGGCTCTCCATCGTAGTTCTGCAAGCAAATGATGCCTGGAGGTCATTGTTACGAATTGGCTATCTCAGATTTCTAATGTCACTATCACAGTGAAATATGTGGGCTTGCTCTCAAATATGGACTTTTATGCTCCTCGTAGATGACGTATTCCGAGTGCAGCGCCACTAATTTGCATATTACAGTTTTACTCAGCTACTCTTACTTGGAATCATATTCAAATTTTACACAGTTTGGCTAATTTTTGAGGGAGTTATCGCTATTTTTGTGATTTTTCCTTAATTTATGATAACCAGTGTATTTTAAAATTGCTTTAAATGAAAAACTGAAACCATTTCATGTTCTCTCACCTAAAAGAATAAATTATATCTTCTGTAATATCTGATGATGAGATTTTATTTTATTTAACTCATCCGTCTATAAAAAGAATTTTCTCATTGGTATGTTTTCATATGAAGCCCGCATGAAATGTAAATTTCGCATACTTTTAGTAGTAGGTGTCATAAGACCGAAACTATCTTAATCTGTGAAACTATCTTATTCGATATATTTAATTGGAACAAACGATAATTCTGTAAGCAGCCTTTGAAAAATGATTTATTCATACAATATTTTAAAACATTTATAAATTTGTATTATATATATTTTATAATACAAATTTATAAATGTTTTAAATTATTATTGCTGTTTTAAATTATTTTATAATTATCACAATTTAAATATTTTATAATACAATTTTATAAATGTTTTATAAATTTGTACTATTTGTTTTATATAAATTTTGTATCGTAAATGATGTAAACATGAAACATTTATGGAACGAAATTTGCATCTTCGATTTCGTAAAACAATGATACGTTCTTTTTAACTAATAGATGAGCTTCGCTTCTCGCTTCCGTACTAAAGCTTACAGATTCAAAAAGCATGTCCCAGAACAGACTCGAATAAAACCTGAGTAACTCGGCCACCCATGTATACAGATCTGTCATCCAAGATCTTTACTATTATGGATACTTCTCTCTTTGAAGCGACGAAGTTATTGGATACGTTTCCTTAGAGTTGGATGTGTCCAAAAAGAACTTGTGCATACGATTTGGATAATCTCCGTCATTAGGATTACGTCCACCATAAAATGTTAATACTCTCACAATTTTGTTCAGACGAATAAGCCCACAACAGAATCGGGCAAGTGTGAAGCACATCCCTCAGATGAAATGTTCAAAGAGACGCCAGATTACCTACGGAAATTTAGAAGCTAATTTTAGAAAAGAGGTTATAAATTTTAAACTTCGGAACACATCAAGAAATATTGAAAGAAATCTGTGTTAAAACAACCCAGCTGAACTAAAAGAAGACTTAAAAACATTAGTTTATTCAGCAAAAAAATGTTGACTACTTTATAACACAATACTATATACACTGTTTTCTGACATTAAAATTTATTTTTAGAAGGAATGTACTGAAGTTAATTTACGCTTTCTTGTGCTAACGTTTTTGACCTGCATGAACTAAAATATCCCAGAAGATCACGATGCTGTTGACATTTGTAATTCACTGCCATTTGCCTTTAATTTGAACTAGAACTTTTACTTCTCTTATTTCGCCGTAACAAATTTTCCCAAGTCCAGCAAATGAGTATGAATGCCAACTCAAATGCCTAAAACCATTGAAGCAGATCTAACGCATAAAAGCCTATTGTAATAGCATCGGAACACTGTTAAAGAGCGTTTGAAAATAAGATGTAACAAATTACAGTTTGTTTCTTTGAATGAGACGCAAGTTTCGAAGTTTTAATTTGCTGTATCTATATTTAATATCGCCCTGGAACTGTGCGCGTGGCTTCGTTTATAGTTATTTTTACAGTAGTTACGCATTGGTGCATTGATAAAACAAATCGCATCTGTCACTGTCAAAACTGGATGTAAACGTATAAGGTAGAAAATGATTACTCTTTCGGTTTTTTGAATTATTCATGGTTTTATTGTTTACAATGAAACAAAATAATTAACTATTAGGTATCAAAGAAATAACAAAACGTCGTTTAAAACTTTGAATAATTTTCATGGAAGAGAAATCGTATTGTATAATTCTGTTATAACATTGCTATAAAAGAACATGTTTTAAAAGGTTTAGTTTATTCCATATATTGTAATGTAAAAACACATTTAAAAAACATGTTTATCGCTTAATGCAAAAAATGTGATGTATACACCACGTAATTTCTTCGTACGGAATATTAAATCATACGCATTTTTTACTGCATTTTATTTAAACTTATTTCGTCGAATTTCATTAGACATATATTTCTTAATCAACTAATTCAGTTCTCACTTCGCGACAAGGCTAAAATACATAAAATCTCAAAATATCTTTATTAAAAATTGAAAAATGTGAAACATAAATACAGTTAAACAATTTAAAGAGCAATTTTTACAATTAAAATTAGAGTTTCTACTCAAAAACAAGCAATTCGCAAATTGATAAACCAAGAAAGACAAGAGATATCACAACAAAATTTATTTAGTAGGTAACATGTTGAGCAAGTATCAAGTGATTAAATTTATAGACTTCTGTGAAGCGTGGTTCCTTCCAGAATCAGTAACCAGAGTAGCCGCCATTGTTGGAGATCACCGCTGCCACACGCCTTGGCATTGATTCAAAGAGACTTTGGATGTGTTCTTGGGGTACAGCAGACCAACAGCTTCCACACGTTGCCAAAGCTGATTTGGTGTGGCATCTTGGGATGTAATCTGGGTCAATCGTTCAGCAACCATGGACCACATTTTTTCTATCAGCGAAAGATCCGGAGAGTGAGCAGGCTAGGGAAGCAATTCAATCTGGCGATTGACGAAGAATCCTTGGACAATGCGTGTCACGTGTGGTCGCGCATTATCCTGTTGAAATATGGCTGTGGGCAAGCCCTGAAGGTAAGGAAGGATAAAGTTGGCTGTTTAAAGTAACGACAATGCGTACTAGAGGAGTGCGAGAGTGATATCCAATACCTCCCCATAACCATAATACCCGGTGCACGACCAGTGTGGCGGTGCATAACGCAGCCGTTCAGCATCCTCACTTCACGGTGTCTCCAGACTCGAATCCGACCATCGTGGTGTTGCAGACAGAAGCGTGACTCGTCAGTAAAGACAATTTCATTCCATTCTGCCGTCCACATCCTTCTTTCATCGCACCATTGGTGGCGGAGACGTCTGTGGTTCTGCGTCAAGGGTAGACGAAGCAATGAACGTCTTGCGGACAGACCACTCTGCTGTAAACGGCGTCGAATGGTACGCGCAGACACTGGATGATGGGTTACAGACTGAATGTGCTATGCTATGGTTCGTGATGTGACTGAGCGATCCGTCACTGCCATGCGCACAATGTTCCTGTCATCACCGGAAGTGGTTCACTGAGGTGGATGCGATCGAACACGTCGGTCAGTCGTACCCTCCTGCATCCAACGGTCACATATCCGCATTACGGTTGTTTGGTTTCGTCCAACATGATTACCGATTTCTCTGAAAGATAATCCACACTCTCTCGGTAGGCCACTATCCTTCCTCTGTCGAACTCTAATACTTGATCAAACGATGATCGCTGTTTACTACGAGGCATAATGGATCTTTTTGTTGAAAAAAAAACCGCAAGGAAAACGCAATTGCCGAACTTGAAATCGTCGAAAACCTCCAAGCTTTAAATAGCGCCTTTAAGTGGCGCCACAGGCGCGCGTGATGTGTGTCTGCGCTGAAATTATATTCATTTGCATAGCTCATCTCCGCTAATACATGTTGTAAATTTCATGTTATTTGCATGCTTCCTTTAGGGTGTTGCATTTACAGTGGCCAGCAGTGTATTTCAGTCATTACAAAAGGGTAAAATTTTGCAGATAGCTATGTTTCCTTTTTGCTTTCCTATTCCGAATTATTTAGTTTTTATTTACTAATTAATTACTAATTAATTAATTTATTTACTAATTAGTTTTATTTGCTAATTAATTACTAATTAACTTACAACTTACTGATTAATTATTTATTACTAATCAAGCTTCCATAAATTCCAACATTTTTTCCAGAAATTAAAAGAAATAATATTTACTTGCATAAATTTCTAGAACAAGTTCACTTGCTAACTTACTTACGCTGTAACCTCCCTTTTCTTCGTTCAAGAGACCTTATCAAGAACAACCTCCAATAAATCAAGTCCATTGAAATATAACGTTTCAAGGCCAACTTAATTTCCAAGGTTAAATGAGTGCCACGCCTATGTCACGTTTTTGTAAAGGATTGGAAACAAGGTAAAGACTTCATAATCTTCTAAGGGAAATTCTGTAAATCTCTAGAAACAATGCAGGGAGCAATGCATGTGTTGATAATTTTTTGTTTAAACTCTCAATTAGTTTATATTGGGTTGAAACGTAAGTTATGGCCGTTTATATTGTGCTTAAAATTACGCGGTGAAAATGTATTGGAATAATGTTTTGTGTTATTCGAAAGAGAATCTTTCCCTTTACAAGATGGCTTATTTGATTTTTTTGTCTGAGCTAATTGAATATCATTCAGAGAATGAAGGAAACGCTTTGAAAATTCAGTTTTGGAAATTGGATGTAATAAAAATGTTACATCCAGAATTTTACTTGAAGCTAAAACGAATATCGCCAATTCATTATGAAGTGCACCGAAATAGACTCAACAACAAATTTTCCATAATAAACCTTTTTTTCCCTTGCCTGCTGCGGACTGCAACGCATTTGTCCAATGTAGAAATTAATAATGTAGAAACAGGATAGAAATTTTATTTGCAATCTCTGAAAATTTCAAAACTTGATATCCGACAGATATCTAGATGTTGAAATTTTAAAATCATAAATGTCAAATAACCTAAAAAATCGAACAGTTTTCAAAAATTCGCCAGGGATTCAAAAATTAAGTCCCAGTTCTTATACGAGTTTCTTTCAAAAGACATTTTTTTCGCCCTATTCGATGGTGCAAATAGTAAAATTCTAATTTATTTCGTTTGTTTCTTAAACGAAGATACGTGCTAAAAATCGTTTAAACATCAAAGAAAAAAAATCTAAATCGAAATGCGAAAAACTCGCTTCACCACATAGGATTGCCATCGATAAACAAGTGTGTGTACAAAATCAAGAAGTAGGTTAAAAACCGATGACAAAATTCGAGCCGCAATATGAATTCGAACAATATGAAAGAACTAAATAAAAGCTTATAAAAAGAAAGCCAGAGAGAAATGAGAAAATAAAATCCTATCGTGCTTAACAGTATGTAAAAGTTATCGAATTTGCCTGCACAAATGTAAACAGAACATCACGAATACTGTTCTTACTGAGTATCACGTCTGCGTTCAAATCGTGACAAAGTGAAAACACGTAGAGCGTGTGACGGTTATCAGTAAAAATCCTTGGATCTTTTAAAACTCAGAGAGTTCTAAGAGTAGAAATAACAGGACATCATCCGTAATATAAAAAATACAGTACACGTGCAGCACAGTTCACATAATATTGCCCATCCACCACAGGCCTAGCGGATAAACCTCAGAACAAGATAATTTGACCCAGATTCAAATTGCAACTCAGTGGGCGTTTCGTGGTTTTATTTGTGTGCAACGTCAATACAACCCATTTTCCTTACATAACCAGGTGGACAACACAGCTATAATGTGATCGTTCGTATTCTAAGCCTAACAGGCTAAGAGGCTAACGTAACCAGCCTAACAGGCTGGTTACGTGAACGATTTCCCTTTTCCTCACGCGTAACAAGAATACAGGCAGTTTCCCTTAGAAAGTGCTCCAAGGAAGCAACCATCCTCTTAACTTTATATAATCAAGCAAACCAACTGTCCTTTAAAAAGACACATCTCTCCGTGGTTCTCGCGTACTTTAACATTACCGAATAAATAAACAAACTTTGTCCAGATGAATGGAAAACTTGATCTCATATCTTTGATGCTCTGCCAGCATTTGATGGCAGAACTATTAGGTTATTTTAAAGCAGGAGACATGAAAAATGAGCAATACCCTCCACAGTACTCGAACCTGGATCTCTCGAAGTGTGCTACCGTTACACCACGAAAGCATGCAGAAAGCAGAGAGAAAATACCTTATATACTTAGCCTTTTAGATAAAAAAGTTATATACTCAACCCTTTTAAAGGGCGACTGGGGATTAGGTGAAGAATTATGATCGACCCATTTTGCTTCAGACGCCATTGTAGATTTATTAAGACATTTTAAAGTGGGAGTTGTGAAAAGTGAGGAGTGCCCTCACCGGGATTCGAACCTGGACCTCTCGAATACGCACCGAGTGTGCTACCAATATACCACGAAGCCATGCAGAAAGGAGGGAGAAAATATTCTAGAATATCAACTAAAGATATGTAAAATATAACGTTGGTTTAATTATATATATTAAATATTTGTATCAAATGTTTTCTAACTTTTGATTTCTGTCCGAAATGCTGGAGCGCACATCCTCGGTAGCGAAATTTAAATGCTTAGTTTAAATCGGAAGCATCAAAATCTGATGATTTCTTGCGTGATTATCCGATAAAATTTTAACTTAATCATTCTTCGCATTAAAATTCCTATCTTAATTATAAGCCCCCAATAGAAACATAATTTTATTTGCCTTCGGTCACTATGACTAGTATGTGGCCAGCAATATTTAGATATCCCAGGCTGATAAGCATGTTAATTATGAAAGCAACGTTGTATTTACTTTGGACAAGATTAATTTATTTTTAACAGAAAGACAAACACTGCAGCGTAAAAGCTAAGAATATATACAGTATTTAATTTTTGTCTGGAGTTGAGGAGGTAGACAACTGAAGAATGACAGTCAATAACACGTAATTCCAATTAAATCGATATAAACCGTATAATTAAAGAAATTGTTATTATTATTATCAAATGGTAACATATAACTATATTCTGCATAAAAATAAATTTCTTTTGAATACTTCTAAGCAATTTATGCATTGATTATATTAGCGGTAAAGCAAATGTTTAACAGAATTCCCTGGAGCAACGCACTGTCATTTTAAACACGTACGTGCGTAAAATTTCAAGAACATCTGCTCGGAATTAGGGGAGTGAAAAATCAACTTCAAGATTTCAAGCAAAATGAAAAACATGAAATGTGCTTAAAAAAAGAGGAAAAGAAGAATAGAAAAGAAACACTAAAGTTTTTCGCTTATCTATATATAGCAGCGATAATCAGCTGGCGGAATGCAGCCGGTGAAGTCTCGTCTAAAGCCCACGGCTAGGCGAACAGAATATATTATTAATGACTGCGAATTATCGACCTCTATCTCTAGTTTCATACTTTGAAACATTTTGGAACTATTTTCGTGGCTGTATGAAAATATCTTCAGCATTCTTCAAAAACTACTTTGATAAACTTGTTTTTCGCATGAGCACAAATTTATTAGCTTGTAACACATTTTAAGTGTTTGCATTTTAAGGACATAAATATTTTTCTAAACAGTGTCATCCAAATGGCATTTTTCACTTTCTTGGCGTGATGTTACATTTGATCTTTATATTATTCTTTTTGCCAAACTAGTGACAAAATTTATCTGAAATAATAGCACAAAAATCTTGAAATCACATGAGTTTATTTGGCATTCTGCCAAATTTTGCTCTTCGTATGCTATAGTGCAGGCTGTAGTCACATGATACAGAAGAAAAGGTAGATTAAATTAGGTCTCGAAGGAACAGAAACTGGTCGCCATTGATTTGTGAAAGGACTTTTGAACCCCCCTTCATAAAGGAAAAGAAAATAGGAAGCAATTTATAATTTTTTAATTAGAATTTTTTCCTCCTTATAGGCCCACTAGCATCGAAGCGGTAAAGTCGCTGAACACTAGTAGTTCGGTCCGAGGTTCGAATGCTGCGAGTGGGCTGGCTGTATTGGCGTTTTCGTGATTTTTCTCATGTGTAACGTGTATACCAGCCAGTTTCCCTTAGAAGGTTCTCCACGAAAACTTCCCTCTCCTTAGACAGATGCCTGGGGCTTTGTCGTAATACATAAACCAAACCAAACCTTTTCCTCCTTATAGAAACTAAGTTAAAAAAAAAGTGTTAAAACTGTTAAGGTTTAGCGACCAGTTTTTTTTAACCAGTGGGGGGGGATAAGGTAATTTGTGCAGTTTAAAAATAATTCTTTTGAAGCACAATTTTATTATTTCAAGCGCTTAATAACGTTAAATGAAGTGGATATCTTCACACTTTGGCACCTTGACTAAAATCTATGCCAGACACCAAGGTTGTTGCTTTCCTAATTTTGTTTTATATTGGCGGGTTTTTCTTCGTTCTAGACTTTTTTAACTCAAACAATTTCTGATTTTTGTGAAGCTGGTTTGGTTTATTGCAATTACGGCAAAGTACATTAGAGCTATTTGCCTAAAGGGAGTCTATTGTGAAGATGATCACCTTAGAGAATATGACTATCAATGATAACATTAATTTATTTATGTTGTCAGAAATACGCTCCTCTTTTAGAGACAGTCATTATAAGAATTTGACTCTATTTATCATTGAAATATTGTTACAATTTTGTATTTAGTTAGATATTTTTAGTAGAATTAATTACAATTGTTTTATTTCCCCGTGCAATGCAGCGCGTGATAAATTTTAAGGGGAAGCTACGTTGGAAAAGTAAGAATACAAGAGCACCTGCATTTAACATTGAATAAAAGTTTACCTCGGTAATTGATATTTAATTTGAATAAATGCAATCGACTACTATGTTAACCGTAATCCTAATTCTACTCTTTTTGCTTTCCAGAAATTGCTAGAACTGTCTCGCGCGGACGATTTAAAAAACTATAAAAGCCGGAGAGAAACATCTCAGCTTTGTTGTTCTTTACGTTGACTGGATTAGCTTCCTCTGTGCTATTTAACATTTTTAGTAGTTTAAAATATAGCTACTGATTATATTGCGTGGAATTGCGATATTGTACGAATATCTTTGAGGAAAATTCCAGCTTTGTTATATATTTTTTTATAAGAATAAATTTTATCAACTTTTTTTAATCGGAATTGTGCATTCAATCTTTAACGACGGTTGCAACCTTACGCATGCAACAATATAAACAGTATTTCTGCAATTATTTCTACAAAACGAAATTGAATTACTAATATTAGATCTGAGAGAAACACAATTGTTCCGATTATGGGGGAAAATGTCTCTTCGTTTTACTTTATTTTGGCTTCATAATCGCGCAAATGTTTAACTTTTTGGGTGTTTCGTTTCTTCCTAAATAAAATATTTCATTGAATAATTTATTAGATAATTATTCTTCATCAAAATATTTTCTCGCGGAAATTACGTAATTTTTCCACGTGGTTGCATAATACAGTATTTTATTTTCAAAATTCTTCGGAAGATTTAAGTTTATTGTCTGTTTTTCATGTACGAAACGCAGTTGAAACAGAAATTTAGAAATCACTCTTAGCTCTTCGCCAGTCTTTTTCTAGACATTATGCGTTCTCTAAAACATATATTTAGGAAGTCTGATGATTTTATTATTAAATATATTCCTGAATTCATAAAAATGCCTTTCTGACGGTATCGAGAGATACTGAACAAAATTTATATCAACTATATTTACAAAACCAAGGAATATTTACAGAATGTTTGACAAATCCTGAAACAGAACACTCATTCTCTTTCTGTTTCGCACAGTTCCAGGTTCTTGTCACTTTAAATTAAGTATTACAACTACATTTATTTAATGATAATAATAAATAGTATAATTGACATTTGTCTAAAATTAAAAAAAAAACATGTTTGATTATCCAATGAAATTTTTATATAATACATTTTACCCCTTTCCGAGAAGGTTACAGATAAACCCGCTGTCTCTTCAAATGAAGAAAACTGTTTAAAAAAAACTACTTACTTAAAACCCTGCTTCACCGCTTTGATAATTAAATGCTTATTAAAGTTACCATCTTGAGTCTTTATGGACCATATTTGTTTTAATATTCGTTGCATCATTTAAGATTTTTTCCAAAAATTACCAATCAAGCTTAGGCCTACCAGCTACTGAGCGGTAAAATCGTTGAACATTGGTAGTTCCGACCTAGGTTCGATTCCAGGAGAATGGACTGACTGTTTGGGCATTGTAAAGGTTTTTCCCTATATGTAACATGTATACGAGGCAGTTTCCCTTAGAAAGTCCTCCAGGAAAGCACCTTTCCACTCAGGTAGACAGCCTTAGTGGCTTTGCCGTTATCAGCTAAAACAACCAAACAGCCAGGTTTAATTTCCGTTAGCAGCGTATTTTCCAAAATCACATTTGAAGCTTTCTGAACTAATTCAATAACGAATAAGTATATAAAGTATTTCTCCCGCCGTCTTACCATACCTTCGTGATAGCTCGGCGCGTATTCGAGAGGTCCGAGGTTCGAGTCCCGGCGAAGCCATTGCTCATTTTTTATGTTTCCTGCTTCAAAAATAATGAGATATTTCTACAGTGGCGTCCGAACTAAAGGGGTGGTGGACGATAATCCTCCACCACCAGGATTTGACGATTGGATCCCCTAATCCCCACTTGACTGGGGATTTGGCGATTGGGTCCCCTAATCCCCATTCGCCCTTTAAAAGGGGGAGTAATAAGGTATTTCTCCCGCCTTCTTAGTATGCCTTCGTGGTGTAATGGCCAGCACACTCGACGGGTATTCAAGAGTCCCGGCGAGGGTATTGCTAATTTTTCACGTGGGTCAGCATCAAAAATTCTAATGTCTCCACAGTGATGTCCTACTAAAAGGGTGGTGGGTGATGATTCTCCACCACCAGGCTTTGGTCATCGGTTCCCTAATGCCCAGTCGCCCTTTAAAAGGGAGAGTATATAAGGAATTTCTCCCGTCCTCTTAGCATAACTTCTTGGTGTTATGTCCAGCACACTCGGGGCGTATTCGAAAGTTCCGAGGTTCGAGTCCCGCGAGGGCATTGTTAATTTTTCATGTTTCCTGCTTCAAAAATAACCTTACATCTTTACAAATATACTTAGCGCCCATTATTTTCTCATGAAGGACTTTTCGAAATCACTGTTACTAACTGCATAAAAGAAAGATATTGTTTTCCAAAAACCGATTTCTGAAATATCCATTTATTCTCCAAGAATGAGCGTAACCTGCTGTGTCGCAATTTATAATGTTTCTAGACTTCGGCGTTGTAGTATAACAATAAGTATAACTGTTATGTACCGCATGAAGTAAAAGAAGGAAATCTATCAAAACGCATGTAAAATTATAACGTTTTCAGTTTTTTCTTTTGTGTCTAAAAATCAAGTTTATTTGATGCATTTTTCTAAAACTCTGTACAACGTTTTTGAAACTCCGAAATGCACATCTGTTGTTGAAAGGTTTTATGTAGAAATCATATTTTAACTTTTCTACTGATGATTTTTGCAACACAGCCTTTTTTTAAAAAAATAACTTTAAATAAAGCACATTGTGCCACAAATACCACAAGTTCTATATCTATTTTTGGTCATTTGTTTCATTTTTTTTGTTCTTAAAATGCAAATTGTGCTCTTTTATGGGGAGTTTGGCTTAGTTGATTATGGCAAAGCGCACTAGGGCTATCTGCGTAAGGGGAGGGATGCCTTCATGGAAGACCTTTTTAAGGAAAACCGGTTATTATACACGTTACACATGGGAAAAAACACGAAAACGCCCGTGCAGCCAGTCCATTTGCCTGGAATCGAGCCCAGGTCCAAATTACCCGTGTTCAGTAATTTTACTGCTGGGCCGCTGGCGGGTTCTTTTATGAGTGATTTGCAAAGAATCCGTATCATTATATTGCGAAAACTGAAGAACGGATGACACACATTTGTGACAAAAATAGTTTTGCAAATGTACGATAGCTTTCTGTAAACTTGTGGAGACGTTAGGTAATTTGAAGCAGGAAAGATGAAAAATGCAATGCCCTCGAGGGACTCGAACCACGGACATCTAGAATACGCGTCAACCGTGCTGACCACTACACCAAGAAGGCTTGTGAAGAAGGCGAGAAATACCTTATAAACTGTGTATACAAATCAATGCGGGTTTAGAAAACTAAAAACCAATCTTTCCAACATCTGTTCCTTTAATTACAAGCGAAAGCATTTCAAAAGAATTCTTTACTAGAGTCCGGTGTATATTACTGTACGACGGGCTTAAATGCTAGTCCATACATAAAGTTTATATTAGAGTAAAACGTAACAATATAGCAGACCAGCCTTAAAACTACGCTACCAACAGACAACTGAGACCAACTCTTAGTTTAAATATAAATCCTTAAATGTCTTGTTTCAGATCAATGAAAAAGGAAAGAAGTGGATATATAAAAAAAAACTGCCCTAATTAATAACTAGCAATAGAAATTGATTACAATTTTTTGTTTGGTAATGCATGTTAATTAAGAAGCTCTAAAAGCTGAAGCGGTTTTCTTATCATGAGTTTTTTAATTTTATGCCTCTAATCAGGAAATAATTAAAGCATGTAATAAATAATGAATATTCAACGTTATGTATTGCCAGTGATTTAATCACAAAATACGTTATGCAGATACGTTGTAATAAAATTATTTTACTATTTGGTGTTTAACTAGATTGATCTTTGACAGGAAATCGGTTTATTCACCTATCGTTCCCTATCAAAATGCATGTAGAATTAATTATCATTTCCCCAGCAATGACATATCGTTTTCTGAGAAACACGACACAGTTAATTATCGGATTAGAAAAGCAGATGTATTATCATAATCCGGTGATGCATTATTTTGGAATTATTCTGCACGAATAATTGGACTCTGAAGATTCTAGCATATAATAAAGGCGGACATTTAAGTAGAAGGATTCTTGCAATTAATGCTTTGTCTCTCTAAATACCTGATATATTATTCTGATACTCCTTAAGTTTATGCAGAGGTTATTATGAAGCAATTAAGGAATAAAAGGGAAAATATCACGAATAAAGAATTACTTTCACATATTCCATGTGACAAATAATAATAAGCATTCAATAAAATGCTCTATGATCTAAAAAAACCTTCTCATTTCATTCTTTTCCATCCAGCTGCTTTTACGTAATAATAATACAGAGAAAAAGCTGATAGTAAATCCGACCTAAAACGTTTTCAGAGAAGTTTTATGCATCTCATGTTTAACGCTATGAATAATGTATTTTATAATGCACCCCGAAAGGCATATACAGAAAACATTCTCATAACCGGGACCCAATTAACCAGTAAGGCCAAACTAACGGTACGTTGGAAGGTCTAAATTTAAATCCGAAATTTCGAACTATGATATAAAAAAAATCTAAAAAAGAAAATTTGAAAACTTTTTTAAACAGATTGTATAACTACGTCAGAAAGGGCGTTTATTTAATGTTTTGTGTGTTACCTTGATTTATTAAATATCATGTTCTTCGCCCTTAAACCATAAAATTCAATGGAACAGCAATATCGCAAAATAATTTTAAAACGAGCATATCTTTAGAATTTATGATACATAGTCTCGCACGCTGGAGATAAATTTTTTCCCCGTACAGTGTTGCTACTGCTCGTTTTGAAATCGTTGAGTTTGTTAATCAACAATTCGTTAAAGTGTTACAAAATATGAAATCGATAATAAGACAAATTCCAAATTAGGGCTTCAAGATGCCCATATTCGGTGGCGGACTATGTTATTCAGAATTGGATGGCTCTAGTTACCGTTGTTTATTACAATGCGAGATACATACATATATTTATGCAGATTCTTCATTATTTAATTTCTTTAAATATAATACAGGACGATAATATTTGGTGGCAACAATTTGAAAAGTGAAGCGGACATTTCAAGTTTTCAAAGCAAAATGCCAAAACGGAATTAATAGCTCTTCTGGGCTAAAAATCGGAAGACTAAATATGGAAATAATTCGCATTATGTTTTGTTCGTCCAACATAATTAAGTCATACAACTAATGAGCCATGAAATTATCCAGAATATAAAGTTGGAATAAGGATCCCTTTCATATAATGTGAACTTTGGAAGTTGTGTTCACGATTTTTAGAAACAATTCATAGTGAAATATGTCTTAGTCTCTCCCCAGCAAGGAAGTAAAGAACCTAACTGTAAGTCATTGCTGGCGTAAATTGTAGTCTATGATCATGCTCGCTAATGGCAAGTCGAATGACGATGATTTTCTTGGTTTTAAAACACGTCCCGCGCACATATCCGTCATTTCGAATTTACATATTCCAAAAAAATTAACGTTAGCGATGGAGAAATGCAAGCTGAACTGTATGTAGTCAATTATTTTCCCAACACACTCCCTCAGTATGACGACAAAGTAATTGACATGGACTGGTAAAGGAGAAAGATGAAGAGAAGAAGGCGAAGGACGAAAATGAAGATAACAAGCGGAGTAAGAAAGGAATGTGGAAGGAAACTGATGAAGAACTGCAGACGTACTTAAGGTTTTTCCGATCAATGTTTATCTGTGTTAGTATATGATGTTATAAAGCTTCATTGTACACACGGCGAATATTTAAAAATGTCATCAAAACGTTATCAAATAATCAAAAATGCTATATGTTATCATTGTAAAATATCCGTAAATTTTACATGGTAATATAAAGCAGTTTTCAAAGGTTGCTCAAATTCCTTTTTATGAAAGATAATCATGTGTACGTATTTTAATTTTAAATAGTCTAGAATAGTTTTGTAGAGCCATTAGTTTTATCGATGCATGAGACGTGAAAAATATACAGTGTCCTCGTCGGGATTAGAACACCGGGCCTCCCGATTACCGGATTCTATCCAGTTAGACCACGAAGATGGGAGGGATGATATATCTTATATATTCCTCTTTCAACGGGCGATTCGGGATGAGAAGACCCAATCGTGAAATCCTTAAGATAATTATCATTTTCGTCCATTATCATTTGGTTAGTGCGCCACTTATAGGGTCATTAATTTTATCGATGCAGGAGACGGGAAAAATGTGCAGTGCTCCAGCCAGGACTTGAACACGGGACTTCTCGTTTGCCAGCCACACGTGCTATCCAGTTACACCCCGATGGAAAACGAAAAAGAGGGAGAAAACACCTTATTTAATTATGGCCGATAGATCGTAAAACACGACCAATGGACTTCGCGTACTACAGCTTCTACAAATAGCATGATAAAATATGAAAAGTAAGTTCTAGAAATACATGTTCAATTATATTTCAATATACATTCAGTTATAATTAATTATTATAATATATGATAATATTTATTATCCGAAGTCAATGAAGTCCTTTGCTGCCGGTTAAAAGGGATTCTACTGTACGTTCGCATTTATGTCCTCCCTCTAATGCAATAACGAGATGGGTGATGATTTTAATTAAAAATAAGAAACAG
>KK113236.1:47690-79212 GCA_000611955.2 Stegodyphus mimosarum
CATTACTTTCACACTGCGTAGTAGTGCAACAAGAGTAAAGTGTTGGTGTCCTATCCTATCCTGTCTTTATGCTGCGCTTGAGTGGAACACGTGATTCTATAGTCTAAGCATCTCTAACTATAATACAGAATTCTTTTAAGGTATTGTCATTTGGTATATCTGCACATAAAAAATTACAGTGCACATAAAAATTTGGCATTGATGTTTTAAATATACTAGAATATTATATCTGTCCTTTTCCGTAGTTACATGCGCGGATATATTTCCGCAGCTATGATCAGAGAGCATACAAAGGAAGACGTATAACACTGACCTGCTTTTTACTATCTAATTTAAAGAGGCCAAGATTAGGCTAATGAATCCTTCCTTATCGCGTTATGCTGGACGCTAAATTTAATTGCTTATTCACACATGAAATAGAGTACAAGGCTACAGGAGCATCAGATTTTCTCACAGTGATAGTCATTGAATATATACGTAAAAACTCCGGACCGATTCGCTGAAATGCTTCTTAAATTTAGGGTCAACGATTTCGTAGAAACTGTAGTCGCTTACACTATCATGTATTGACAAATTTGATGTGCGCACCACATGGCTTCCTTGTACGGAAAATTAAATTATACGCATTTTGCATTTCATTTAAACTTGTTGGATTCAATTAAATCTACTTCGTCGAAGAGCATAAACCACAATAGAATAAATGCACTCTTTAAAATTCACTGTATTTGTTTACCATAGCAACACTCTGGCGCTAGGTTCACTTAACAGCGTTACATCTCCTTCATTTTGTAATTCAGAATGAAAAAAAATTATGCATATCATCTGAAGAATTACCTAATCGTTGCCACATTTTCTATTGAAATACTACAATATATCTAAAACAATGCATAAAAGAAATTAAACAAACAAACAAAACAACAAAAAAAAGGAAGCAGTTTTTTTACAGACGATTCAGTATTTTTCATTCAATTAGTTCAGTTCGCGACAAGGCAAAAATACATAAAAACTCAAACGTTTTAAATTAAAAATTAGGAAGTAAATCTTAAACCCTTACTATTTCCTCGAATAAATTCCAGAATGGATTCAGCATGATTTAATTCTCAATAATAAAAGATGGCGCTATCCTTGTTGTTCAGAAGCTTAGTTTCTCTAGATTGGCAATGAATCCACTATTCTGCTAAGTTTCAAATGTGCAACAAATATGGCCGCAATGGGAAAAATGATTAGTCTTAGCCGCACTTAAACAACTTTTAAATTGTTTATAGTTCTACAACTATAACATGCAGGTTAACTAAAGACATAAAAACCTTAACCGTAATATAAGAAGAACATAATTCAATCCTTTTTAAAGCAAAAAATGCACAATTAACAAACATATAAGAATAAAGAAACTGAGCTCACTGGGCCGAGTAGCAGAGTGGGTATATATGTATATATATATATACTTTTGGTGCGGCCGATTGCAACCAAAATACGAGGTGCACATCCACATGTTATAGCAGTCCTATATACAAAATTTCAACGTTCTGAGGCTACTCGGTTTTGAGTTATATGAGATACGTATATACATATGTACGCACAGACGCCACGAAAATACCTCTTCAGAATTCATTTTAAATCAGTTTTATAATTTTTTGGGGAAAAAAGAGTCCTTTATTCTGTCCTTACGTTGAGATGCTACGCAGAAACATCATTAAATTGCATTCGATAGCGGTCAAACTGGATATTTTCGTTGAAATATGATACCCGAAATTTTTCGTGATTACAATACTTCCTTTTTGTTTCATACAACTAAGTAAAAAGGATAACGCTATGTTCATTCAGCAGAATTTGAGAAAAAAATATTACAAAATAGAAAATTTAGTTATAGCTGTTCTTTAATTCTTTCAGCAATAAATCCAAAACAGCAGAGGATTCTCTTTATCTCCCTCTATGTGTCTGAGAGAGGTGGCCAAATGGCGTGATTCTTTCAATATTAATTCTGCATATGCAGTGTCAGTTATGAAGTCTGTGGAGTTAAAATAATATAAAAATTTACGAAAACTGATTCAGTACCAGGGAAGTAATAACTTTCATATTCAAAAGTAATTTTAAGTTTTGTCGGTAATCTTTTTTAAGCTTTTATAAGTTAAATATAAAGTAATTCTATATATGTGTGTAAGAAACCCAAGAGATAATTGTAAATTACTGTTTCGTGGTTTCAGTTACCTAAAATAATGACTACTGAGCTGTTGTTAATACATAATCTCTTAATCAAAAGCACAAGGAATTTTTGTTTAGCAGTTTCTTCGTAAAACTGAGCGAAAATTATTCAGATTTGTTCTGTTGTATGTGTTAGGCATCTAAAAATCAATAAATTTAATAACTTATATCGCCATGAATTTTTCAGACAAAGGCTGGGAACGTTTTATATTTAATTTGTGAAATCATAATGATAGATGTCTCGTTTAACAAAGTCTACTCCACAGTAAATTTCGCATTTACAAAAATTATTCTATCCTCATTACTAAAACTGCTTAATATAAGAACCCTTACAATTCAAAAAATATGCATAAGATAAACATATAAAGATATAGGCCCTGTAGCCACATTTTTTAAACATCCACTATAAGTGAATGTGATAAAAGAACTCGTTAGCAGTTATATGTAATTACTTTAGATCCATTAATCAAGTAAAACGTGCAAGATTAGCATGCCACAAACATACATATATTATCAGTTTTGAGTCTTAACGAATTTGGCAAGCCTCTTCATGCATTGGATAGCTTATTCGAATATGATGGCAAAGTAAATGAAAGCTATATGCCTAAGAGATACCTTCGAAAAGAACTTTCTAAGAGAAACTGACTCGTATTCGTTACACATGAGGAAACGCACAAAAACCAACCATATATAACTTGCATAAATGCGAGCTAGTTTCTCTTAGAAAATTCTCCATAAAAGCATTGTTCAATAAACAGAGGAGTTCGACAATATCTTGACGTAATAAACAAATCTGCCACTTCAAACAACGCGATAAATTATCAGCTTCAACATTTATTTTAATGGAACGTTTACAAAGAATAAACTCAAACAAAGCTTTTTAGAATCCAATGGGCTTAGAAATTAAATAAAGACAAATTCAAATAACTAATATGCATACCAATAACACACACAATCGAATTTTCTTGGCTTCATAAAACAAGACAGTAATTAAGCTCTTAATAAGGAAATTCTTAGTTTATGTATCTACCGAATTAATTTAACAAAACTAATTAATTTTAAACCCAATTTCACCTGAAAGTAATTCTTCTGATTCCCTTAGAAGTTCTAGTAATGTTTGCAGAGAGTTCGGAAACCTTACCAGCTTTCCTCAAACAAGCAAGCAAAGGAGAAATGGTTAGCATAGGACTAAATTACAAAACCTTCCACTTTTATATCAAGACTAGCGGAAGTGCCCGATGCTAGTCAGGTTAGATTGAAAATAATGTATATAACAATAGAAAGAACGACACCGCGTAATCCTTCTCTAATAACAATGCAAAAAATAAGATTCATAGTCATATATTTTTCAGTCTGATGCGATATGGAACCATAAAAAATTTCGATAGAAAAATAAACTAATTATATCAGCAAGGCCGTTTTTAATGATTTTGTACGCTCTTTTTAATGATTTTCGTCTTTCTAATCAAATGGTCGTAAAAACTCAAGTTCCATCCAATATTTCACTCATATTCAACTTTAGTCGATTAAATGTGGCAAGAAATTGATCATAATGAATCAGAAATCAATAATGCGAACAAACAAACATATATTCTTCTTTATATATATATATATATACATTTTGTGAAACTTAGAAATTTTTGATTAACAAACTTTGCGATTTGAAAAGCGAGCAGTAGCAACATTTTTCGAAATAAACTTTTTTTATATCCAAGGCGCAAGACTGTTGCCACTCGGAAAAGTGAATGCGAAAAATTAGCACTTTCAGAGTTTTTAGTTAATATTTCAGCTAAATAAAGTCGTACGAAGATGGGAATAGTCGAAATGGCTTCCCACGAATATTTGGAATCGGGAATAATGTGTTTTAATGTTCTGGCAATATTATTTTTATTTCATCGTAAAACTTAGAATTTTTTTATTAACATACTCTAGGATTTGAAAGCGAGCAGTTGCAAAAATTTCGAAATAAAGTAGATTTTCTTATCCAGCTTGCGAGACTGTTGCCACTCGGAAGAAGGTGAAAATTATCATTTTTACGAGTTTTTAATTAATATCTCTGATTTTAACTAATTTTTTTTTTGAAAAAAGTGGACGTCGACCTTCTCCAGGCCCTAGAAAAGAATTGTAAATAGTTTGGTGGCGGTAGCTATAATAGTGACGGAGTTATTAGCGATTAAACAAACAGATGCTCTTCTTTATATGTATAGATGATGTTATCTATGAATTAAAAAAAATAACCGTACAATTTCTACTAACGGCTGTTATGCACGATGATCCAATTGTCTAATACATCATGATAGCTCAGAAATAATCATTCATTCATTTCACGACTACGAACTGAAATTACATAGCATTAAAAAACACAGCCATACAATAGCTTGGAATGATCTCTTCAGATAAGTGATGTTCCGACATGTTTTAGCAGTTACCTATTTCCAACCTAATTTCAGGCATGATTAGAAGAAATTTTCAAGTTCAAAATTGCAGTTATATAAGATACAATGTTCATTTCCCCCTCCCCGTAATGCGAAGGCATATAATTCGCTCAGTATCACAAATAACCGTTCCTAAAATCTTTGCTACACATAACAGAATAGGAATCTGACATTTCTTCCAAGCCATTCCATCTAAGAATTTCGCTGTCACATTTACATAATTAAATAATTGACAGGTAATATCTAGGCCACGATTAAATAACTGATAGGGAAATTTTTTAACGTAAACATCATTTGAAGCATCCTTTATAATCAAAGCACGCTCAAATGATGTCATCGAAACAGACAATTATCATTAAAAGCGCAAAACACCCTCATCATTCCAATTTTAGATGCCACAATTATCTTTTACGAAAGTAAATTCCAAAGTTTTCTACAGATCATCTGCTTTATCTTTCAGATTGGCTTTGATATTAATAATAATACAAAGTATGTGAGAATGAAATCCCTCCAATCATTTATGTTATACCTTTATGACGGAATTTTTTAGATGACAGGTAATTTAGCCATAAATTATACAAACTACAAAAAATGTTTATTTGAATCGTAGAGAACTAAATGTTCTCATCAGTCCCGCCAGTAGCCAAAACATCTAATGTAGTGCAGCAGACATTTACATAGTTTGGGTCGATTCCCATGGAGCTGAGCTAATTGATTTGACGAGATTTCAGATATTTAGCCTGAATTCAACGCAAAAATTACAAATGAATGTTGTTTCTATTTTGACAGTGCTCGAACGCTTTGCTATAATAATAAATCCTAAAATTTACCCAAATGCAGATCAGTCTTCATGTCGATAAACAAAATTTGCTTTCCTATGGAGAAAAAGCTAAAAACGAGTTATGAATTAACTTTCCTGGTCGCAAAATAAATCAAAACCCTTTTATTCACGAAATATTTCTACTCTCTTTCACAGATCAAATGTCTACTTTCTATTGCTTTCCATAGAATTGCGAGGATGTGTATTGTATATAAAGACCTGCACACTCTTAAATTATTTCAGTACAGCAAAGCTAATGAGGTCTATCTGCTTGAAAGAAGTACCTTCATGCAGAACATTTTGAGGAAAGCTGTCTTATACTAAGTTACATACGGAAAAAACCATGTAAACATCCATGCAGCAAGCCCATTCTTCAGGATTCGAACTCGAGTCTAACTACTAGTATTCAGTGTTCTGAACCATTTGGGCATTGAGTACTCTGACAGACTGTGCAGAAGAATCGAAATATAACACATTTCGATCACAGTGGTGTCCAAATTCAACGAAAAACAGTAAAAGTCTCTGAATGCAGGGAACTAATTGTAGGAATGAGAATAAAAAACGAAGGTTCACGAATGCAGCGCAACTATTTCTCTTTCACTAGCCACCAGAGTGTGCAAATGGCTGAATCAATGAAACATTGCAAGCTGGAGTCTAGGTTTTCATTTTACAGTTGTAGAATGGTCTGGATTTATAAATGCCTTCCCGTTTTCCCATGAATAATGCATACTAAAATGGTACTTTTGTTAATATGTCCTCTAAGAAGACATTATTATTAAGCAAGGAGCCTTTTGCTTTAATGAATCAACCGACATGAAGGGCAACAGTAAGTGGCCGAAAGGATGAGAACGCTAAAATGTCGGATTCTCTCTACGTCCAAATCCCAGTGAACGGGCCGGTATACAACCTGTTCGTTCGTTGAGATTTGAAATCAGTTCTTCGTGATTTCTTCCCTGAGCGCTTTTAATTACTATGTTCCTGTGTCTGAACTGAAGAAAGAAATCAGTGTATCCATCTTGCCGAAACTTCGCAAAAATGTGTATGCAGAACACACAAAGTAGTTGCTTAAGACAGTTCCAATCTTGTTTATGCTTCCTTGACTTTTTAAAGCGAAGTAGCTGTTTGAGACAGATCCGATCATTTTATGTTTGCTTGACTTGTAAAGGCAAAGTAGTCGTTTTAGACAGATCCAATCTTGCTTATGTTTCCTAGATTTTTATTCTATTATCACTCAGTATTTTGTCGGGGGCGTGGACAATATTTTCTCATGTCAATGGTTGACTTTCACATGACTTATTTTCTAAGGATTCTTGGTCCATACAAAATTGTTTCACCCGTTCATTCATTGTAAAATACGAAGAATCACATACACATAACCCAAGCGTAGGAGAAGGATCACATACACATAGCCCAAGCGTTGGTTGTTTCTTTCGTAATGAGACGTTCTTTAGTCAAAAATAGTAACGAAACTTTCAAATCTATTCATTTAGTATTGCCAATGCATACCTGCAAGAGGACTTCATTGCCAAACAACTTTTATATATAAAACCTGAAGCCTTTGGTTTTACCCATGTATACATTACTTAACAGTTATATTGTTTCCAGATGGACCTTTAAATTAAAAAAAATAAGAGTAAACGAGCAAATAAGCCAGAATAGAAATCTCTAACAGAGTATAAGGCGTCTACGGTAAGCCTGACAGTATAAAGGATGGCTTATAATTCTTTGGCGTCAGGTCATCCAAAGTGAAAGGAGAACAAAGTATCCGATGCGTAAGTGGTATTCGTTCGACGCCGACGAAATAAATAATTCAGACACTATTGTGCTGTTCAAGAGCCTCCTAGACCACACAATTAAGGTTGTATTTCAGCCCACAGAATAGGTAGAATTCATATATATCAATGAAGGTAAAAGGAATGATGTCCAATCTATCCATGTGCTGGAGGAAAGAATGCTATTTATTTTTTTAACCATTTACGTGTTTGGAAACTTTGAGTTCGTTGAACGGGATATTTTAGCAAGATCCAATTGTTCGATAAATTTTTTTTAAGTAGTTTGTTTCTAAAACAGAGTTAGGAGATTACAATATCCTTGCATTCGCTGGATCTCTATTTCTTCGAAAATTGCAGAATAAAATTGGAATAGAAGAAGACTTTAATTAGTTTTGAAAGTGTATTTCTATTTATATCGAGATATTAGGATTTACTTTAGTTTAGTCGGGGAAATAGCATAGCATCAAGAGACAGTAGTGCCACTTCAGAATCGTTCTTTGCGAATATATTACAATACTTTTGAACCACTGTAAACTTCGCCAGTACATAAAAATATGAGTTGTAATAATAATTTAAATTCTCTTTATACTTAAACACTTTTCTGTCAGAAGGTTACTTGTTTTGGTTTTAATATTTTGTATCAATTTCAGGTATAAAACATTGTTTGGGTTAGTCTATACTATTAAAGTCTGTGCGCGTTGAAGTTTTCAGAAAGTTGAGGGGGTTTGGGAAAGTTTTGAGGAGTTGAGTTTTGAGAAAGGTTTTTCCGGATTCCAAAAAATCGTGGGAAGCCATTTCGACCATTCTTATCTTCGTACGACTTTAATCAGACGACATATTAATTACAAAACTCAAATTTTCTCTGAAAACTCTAATTTTCGCTTTCATTTTTTCGAGTGGCAACAATATCGCGCGCTGGAGATAAAAATCTGCTTTATTTCGAAAGGTGTTGCCACTGCTCACTTTCAAATCATAGAGTTCGTCAGTAAAAAACTTGCAAATTTTACAAATAATGAAATAAAATGCTGTTGCTAAACATTAAATATATTATTATCAAATAAAATTAATATAAATTTAGACATGCAAATTTACAAACTAAGAAAAAAAACTGAAAGGTTTCAGATTTTAAATTACGTCCAAAGGGGCGTTTTTTAACGTTTTGTATCTTACCTTTATTTATTAAATATTATGTTCATGGCACTTAAACTATAAGATTCAGTTCAACAGCAATATCGCAAAATAATTTTAAAATGAGCGTATCTTTAGAATTCTTTTACAGAAAAGCAAAATCTTCTAAGAAATGTGTAAACAGTCTCTGTATTCGTATTCTATTTATGTATTATTCTGAACTTACGTTTTCAAAAAAATTGTGGTTATGTTTTTACAGTTTTTTGGAACTAATAAATTTGGCGACAAATAAAACTAATTGCAAAAGAAGAATGTTTATTCTGTCCTTTTTTGTTGCAAGTATTATTTATTTAAAGAATGATTTTTCTATTTTTTCTGTTCCGTGTTTCTTATATTTCGCCCAACGTCATTCAGAATGTAAATTAAGTATATTAGAACAGGTAGCCTGCCAGGTAATTAGCCAGCCATTGGCACTGTTGAACTAAAGATTCAGCAGCACCTAACTACGCATCATTAGATGTTGACCTTTCGAGTATGAATAAGTTATTTCATTTCCCTGTCCAAAGCCAGTGCTGAAGAGAAAATCGAGCCGAAGCGTGTAGTGCAAACTTGAATTTGTTACCTCCGTAAACAGATACTGTATTAGATTAACGCTAAAAGCTTATTCCATTGTAATTCAGTTAGTCCTTTAAGGAATAGGAAGTGAGAGTTTCACAAATTTTGGCTTTCTGAAACAAAAGAGGATCCCGGTTTCAATAGTGAAATACAGTTAATAATTTAGTACCTCAATATCTATTATAGATTAGCGAACAGTAAATGTAATGGTCAGGTCTCAGACCAGATTTATATGGTGTTATGTAGTAGTAACCCTGTAGTAAACTTGCATTCCAGATTCTACCAGCAGTAGTCAAATACAGTAAATAATTTAGTACAACAGAATCTATTAGAGATCAGCGAACAATAAATATAATGGTGAGGTCCCTGGCCAGATTTATAAGTATATGGTGTTCTGTAGTAGTCACCCTGCAGTAAACATGTAGTCGAGATTCTACCAGCAGTTGTAGTAGAGATTCTACTAGCAATAGGAAAATATAGTAAAAAAAAGATCTAAAAAAATTTCTGCTTAATAACATGAGGATTTCTTTCCTTAAAACTTGAAGTAAAAAAAAAAGAAAATCTGAAAGATTTCAGATTTTAAATTACGTCCAAAGGCGCGTTTTTTTAACGTTTCGTGTGCTACCTTTTTTTTATTAAATATCATGTACTACGTACTCAAACCATAAAATTCAGTTCAAAATCAATATCGCAAAATCATTTTAAAATGAACATATCTTTAGAATTTCCGTAAGTCTCGTGCGCTGGAGATAAAAATGTTTTTTTTTTCCGTACAGTGTTGCCATTGCTAGCTTTGAAATCATTTAGTTTGTTAATCAGAAATTCGTTGAAATGTTACAAAACATAAAATCGATAATAAAGCAAATTTCAAATTCAAAATTAGGGCTTCCAGATGCCCATATTCGCAGTAGGATTACGTCATTCAAAATTCGATGGCTCTAGGTTTTATCACAATGCGAGAAACATGCATACATTTATGCAGATTTTTCATTTTTTAAACTTTAATGCAGAGCGATAACATTTAGTGGCAACAATTTGAAAAGTGAATCGGGCATTCAGAGTGAATCAACGCAAAATCGCAAAACGAAAGTAATAGTCCTTCGGGACTAAATCCCTTTAGACTAATAACATCATTGCCAATTACATCATATTCTGACGTTGGAGAAAGCACGCGATTGCATGTGACGTCACTGTATGTCGAAAGTGTTCAGTTAACTTCAGCATTTTAAATAAATAGCTGCTGTTGGCAACATTTTTTCTTCAGGTTAGGATAATTGACTCCCACGTTAATTCTTTTATCAATATTGAGAAAAACTTGTTATATTATGTTAAATTTAAATTGTGACGTCCTATTTATTAATGTGAAGTGTTAAAAATTTTTTGTTTCCTGGTTTGGCAACAAAATATTATTTACGAAGTAGTTGTTGCTTCGAAAGAAAGGAATGATTTTCTTCATACTGAAATGTTTTTGTGCATTTCGTTTTCAGGTATATCTAATTATAAATTTTAATTTTGCATAATTGTGTTGTACAGGTGTACATAATTATAAATTTTGTTTTGGCCGCAGCCCGCTCATCTGGCTCTCCCGATAGTATTAGATTAACAGAAGTTATTTTCCTGGAGAATTTTTAATTTTAGACCTCAGTCTTTTTTTACGGTTAGTTTATTAGTCCAAAGGGGCAATTTGCCCAGAAGGACTATTAATTTCCTTTTGGCATTTTGCGTTGAAATGCCGGTTCACTTTTCAAATTGTTGCCACCAAATATTATCGCCCTGTCAAGACGATCACTGGTATATATTGTGAAGGATGACGTTATTATATTTAAAGAAATTAAATAATTAAGAATCTGCATAAATGTATATATGTTTCTCGCATTGTGATAAAACAACTGTACCTAGAGGCATCAAATTTTAAATAACGTACGTTTCCACCCAATTTGGAATTTGTTTTATTATCGATTTCATATTTTGTAAAACTTAACGAATTTTCGATTAACAAACTCAACAATTTAAAAGCGAGTAATGGCAACACTGTACTAAAAAAATTCTCTCTTCAGCGCACGAGTCTGTGCATCGTAAATTCTAAAAATATGCTCATTTTAAAATTATTTTGCTATATTGCTGTTGAACTGAATTTTATGATTTAAGCACGAAGACCACGATATTTAATAAATAATTGTAACACGAAAACATTGAAAAAACGCCTCTTTGGGCGTAATGTAAAATCTGAAAGCTTTCAGATTTTTTTTATTGATTTAATTTGTGACGACTAGCTAAAAAAATTCCTGTATATATAAAATGCAATCTCATGTATAATCTTCAAAAGTATATAGACTAAACGCGTGTACAATTTATAAAAAAATAAATCTGATGTTGACACCACATGACTTCCTTGTACGGTCTATTAAATTATACACATTTTTTTTGCTGTATTGGATTTAAGCTTACCTTAAATTATTTTTTCACACTAGTTAAAAAGACCACCAACGGCCGAGCGGTAAAGACGCTGAACACTAGTAGTTCGGCCTGAGGTTCGAATCCCGCGAACGGGCTGGTTGCATGGGCGCTTTCGTGGTTTTCCCCATGTGTAACGTGTATACGAGCCAGTTTCCCTTAGAAAGTCCTCCACGAAGGCATCCCTCTCCCTTTAGGCAGATAGCCCTCGTGTGCTTTGCCATAATTGAATAACCTACAAACCTACACACTAGTTAAATAGATGCGTTTAAATTTATAACATTGTTTTATGAACTCCTTGTAATTTTTCGGTTTCTGAATAACGTGCATTAAATTTCCATAATGAAACATTTGTCCTTCAAATTAGAGCCAATGTGACATAGTTCTAAGCCAATTAAAATCTCCCAGCACGTGAGTTCACAGCAATGTGAACGACAACAACAAATTTTCAAAAAAAAAAACACGTAACTCCTAGCAGCTCAGTGTCACGATGTCTGATGAATGAAACTGTGACGAAAAGATAATAATAAATATTGTCAGAAGATATCAGATTCAACCAATGACATTGCTCTATTAGACGTTAGAAGATAGTACGTCGAGAGAAATCCGAAAAGAGTTTTTTAAATGGTGGTTTTTTATTTCTAGCGGTTCGAAATCAACCATAAAAGCATCTACCTTCCACTGTATCAGCAGTATTTATTTTTAAACATTTACAGACATTTAGATGCATAAGGTGAATGAATTCCTTGCGTTAATGAACTTGAATGAATTCCTTGACACTGGCTGTGAGATTAATGATGTTATGCATTAAGCATTTGCACAGATATCAGTGTCCAGTATTGAAAGACAGAATGGATATTGCTGAATTTTAGTTTAGCAGGTTTTCGGCTTGTTTGCGGAATCTTTGCTTTGAAGCGCTTGCTTATCTTACTTTTGAATGCAGGATTTTTAATGTTCAATGACCTATAAATTATACTTTTCAAAATAAAACGCTGAACTACTTTAGACAGACAGATCTCACGTGCTTTATTTCAATAAATTAACAAACCAATTAGTTGAACTCATGACTCTCTGTGCTAATTAATGCACAGATGTAAACAGATAAACATAAAAAATAAAAATTGTATAAAAGTGGTTCAGTAAAATTGCAGTTAAAGAAAGCGTAGATTTAAATATCATACGATTTCGTTTAAGCAGTTCACCGAAATGTCGTTTAATCAAAAAAGTAAAGTAAATTAAAATTGAAACAATAAGCACCAAAGTCATTTACCAACTTTTAACTTTCTTTTTAAAATTGATTTGGTTTTGTTTTATGTCATTACGACAAAGCCTCGTGGGCTATCTGGGAATGCCTTCGTCGAGCGCTTTCTAAGGAAAACTGCCTCGTCTACACGTAACACATGGATTGGGGTTATGGGTTATTCAATTATGGCAAAGCACACGAGGGCTATCTGCCTAAAGGGGAGGGATGCCTTCGTGGAGACCTTTCTAAGGGAAACTACCTCGTATACACGTTACACATGGGGAAAACCACGAAAGCTCCCATGCAGCCAGCCAATTCGCGAGATTGGCACTTCGGACAGAACTACCAATGTTCAGCGACTTTACCGCTCGGCCGCTGGTGGGCCTTTTTTTAAGTGAATGTGGTTTTATTTTTCTCATTATTCAGAAGCAATTTCATATTTTATAATATAAACAAGTGAATATTTTATTATCTGCGTGCAAAAACAGTAGGATATGATAGCTGTGTTCCGAATGTAATCTTTTAACACTGCTCACTTTCCATTGATGGATTATGAGAATTAAAATTCTGGTTGTTTTAAAAAATATTCCTAAAAATGAATAAATAGCCAAAAATGTAAACACAGAAAACTTTAATAAGTTATGGGGGAAAATATGTTGTTATGACAACTAATCTGGCTTGACAGATATCACAGCAAGCCTACGAAATTCATCGTGGCAAGGAGGCAAGATCGCGCTTGTCGTTGCCAAGAGCCTTAGGCATCATACATATGACAGTACGATTTGGACAGTTTCGCCCCAATTTTGAAGAAGTACATCCGAGGGGAACGAATCCGAAGATCTCTCACCCCTCTTCCCTTACCACCGACTACTCCAGAGAACTTTCGGCTCGAAGCATATTTAGAGTGCCTCTATACTGCAGAGACACTACACATTTACAAACAACATCCATGCCTTCTCTGGGATTCCGACCCGGGCCCTTCGGTACGGCATTTGGATTTAATGAGCATTATCCGGCTTGGGCGGTAGAAAGAAATCTTAACATCCCAAACGAAGTTCTACCATTGTATCAGAAACGGCGCGTTTTGTTGTTCATGAGACAGAAAGGAAAGCTGTAATGCCACTTATCTCATTACTGCCATAATTTTTCTTTAATTGCATATGCATATCATTTCATTTGTATGATTTAAATACATACATTAAGTTTTAAATGGAAATTTATTTTATTCTAAACTTTATACACAAATAACATTATTGATCGAAAATTATATCAGCAGAAGGAAACCATTTTTCCTTATTATGAAAAGTCCAATGGTTATTCCCTTTCCCCGGAAAAAGTGTTTTCTGAAATTTCTACAGTGAGTTCATACAGAGTCATGCCTAGATAAATTTTCACCTGAGGCAAAAGCGTAAACGTGCCCTGTACGTCCAATAAAACATATCTGAACTCTTTCAAGCTATCAAAAGTAACTATTCTACTCTATTTTCATAATATTTTAAACTACATCTTTATACAATTAGAAAAATGATACAAATCATAATTTACAGTTTTTAAAAGGAAAATGTTAAAAATTACTTTATTAATGAATAGGAAATAATACTAAAATAATATAAATCAGTGATCTCAAACTCAGATTGCGTGCAGGCCGCATGCACGATCTCAGCCGACAGACCAGACCAAAGTTTTAACAAAATTGTAAAATATTTTTATCAAATTAATCAGATTTTATATTATACCCAAAAGAGCATTTTTTTTTCATTTACAGACACATACACGTTTCGAGGGCATTTGGACAACGCCTCTTTGGGATAAAAATATTCAAAAGCAGCATATCTTTAGAATTTCCGATATACAGATACGGATATAGATAGGAGATAAAAATATTTTATTCCGTACAGTGTTGCCACTGCTCGCTTCCAAATTGTCGAATTTGTAAATAAAAAATTCGTTAACATTTTACAGAATAGAAAATAGACAATAAAACAAGTTCGAAATTCAAAATCCGTGCTTCCAGGTTCTCATATTCGTGTAGAGGACTACGCTACTCGAAATTTTATGGCTCTAAGTAGCGGTGTTTTTTCACGATGCCAGAAACATACATACATTCATGCAAATTCTTCATTATTTAATCTCTTTAAATATAATATAGGGCGATTACATTTAGTCGCAACAATCTGAAAAGCAATTCAATGCTTTCTTGTGATTACACGCAAAATGCCGTTTCGAAACTAGCCCCTTTAAGGTGAAAAAAAACGCAATTTTAAATTTTATTTCCTAAATATTTATCATAACATACATAAACAACAACAATAATAATAACGCAAAAGAAAAAAAATCAAGTTTATATTTATTTTCCATCTGAAATCTGAAGACTGGTACCTGTGAGCATTTTCTTTTGGATATTCTTTAGAATTAAAAAAAATATATTGACAGATAAATATTAAATTTAACCTAAACTTTGAAAACAAGAAACATCAAAATGCTGTAGCGCTACCAGTTGCCGGCGGGCAAACTAAATTTTATGACTATACCAACATGGACTATTCAATCTCAGTCAGGTGGCCTGGCGTATAAGCATACAGAAACAAAGGTCCTAGCTTATTCAATCCATCTCTTTTCCTTCAGTAGTAGTCGCACACATAAGCTCAGTCCATACCTTTATATCTCTAAAACTATAAGCTCCGTATTTGAAGAAATACACATTAAAATGTATCCGAAGACCGCATGTGTGCCGTGTGGCGCAAGTTTGAAACCACTAGTATACATAATAACCTAATTAATGCAAAATTATACCGTACCAATTCTGAGGTATTTTGTTTTAATTTTCCCACTAGTATGCATAATCAGGTAAATAATGCAAAATTATACTGTACCAATTCTGAGGTATTTTGTTTTAATTTTCCCACTAGTATGCATAATCAGGTAAATAATACAAAAATGTACTGTACCAATTCTGAGGTATTTTGTTTTAATTTTCCCCCTAAAATACATACACTGCTCGACATTGAAAATGCAACACCAAGAAGGAGTGGTCAGAAATTTATGCAAATTTTAGAGCAGATGCACGTCACTGAGTTATTCGAATGACGTGAAATGCGCAGCTCTCCGAAGCACGTGAAGTAAGATATAAGGGAAGGAACGTGCAGAATGGGCAATATTCGTGTCGTTATTTCTGCCAAACGAATTATCGAAGAAAGTTGGTTTTTGTCTCGTAGAATATGTGTAATAGGAGAGAATGAAAGGCCGCCGTCAACGAAGGCATTTCCAGCAGATAGACGATTTTACGAGGGGTATGGTGACCGAACTGAGAAGGGCGGGTTGGTCTTCACGTCAGATAGAAACTGATACCCACATGGATGCGAGCACGGTGGATCGGCTATGGCGAACATGGTTGGAACAACGGAATGTGGGAAGAAGGAGGGGTGCAGGTGCAGCCAGTGACGTCAGCACGCGTGAATCGACGCATCCGCCGACAAGCTGTGGCGGTCCTGCAAATCACTTGTACCGCGATTCTGCAGCATGTGCAAGATACCCTGGATATTCTCGTGTCGACGAGAACCATTTCCCGTCGACTGGTTAAACGTGGCCTGCACTCACGGCGTCCGTTAAAAAGACTGCCATTGACCCCACAGCATAGACGCCAACGTAAGAATGGTGCCGGACTGGAGCGATGTGCATGACAGAATGGCGAAACGGCGTGTTCTCAGATGAGTCACGCTTCTGTTTATCCACTGACAGTCGCCGCATACGTGTGTGGCGTCGACGTGGAGACAGTTCTAATCCGGCAGTAACTGTGGAACGCCCCACCGCCCGACAACGTGGCATAATGGTTTGGGACGCTGTTGCCTACGACTCCAGGTCACCTCTAGTTCGTATTCAGGGCACTATGACGGCCCAACGATACTTGGATAATGTACTGCGGCTAGTGACAATCCCCTACCTTCAGGGGTAGCCTAATGCAATTTTTTACCAGGATAACGCCCGACCACATAGTGCTGGCATTTGCCAACATGCTTTGCAATGATACAGATGCTTCCCTGGCTACCTTACTCTCCTGACCTGTTACCAATGGAACATGTGGGGGATGTGATTGGACGCCGTTTGCAGACTCTGCCTCGTTCAGAAGACGAACTGTGGCAAATGGTTGAAAGGGAATGGAGAGCCATTCCTCAGGACACCATCCGCACTCTTATTGACTCTATGCCTAGACGTGTTTCTTCGTGCATCGCAGTCCGCGGTGGTCCTACATCCTACTGAGCCGACCCCCCGGGGGTTGACTCAGGAGAATTCCTGGGAAGTACTGGCTAGGATCTGTACTTAGACAGTCTCAACCACGGGGGCAAAATATCAGGTACTATTGTACCTTATTCTTCACAGGACTAGAACCCGGGTATTGTACCTAGGATGGGATCAGGCTCGACAGGGACCGTACTGGTACTGGCTTGTCCGCTCCCTTGGCTGTGGTGGAGCTGAAAAAACAGACAAGGGGGGGCGGTGGACATATGCCTGTCAACCTAAGGTGTACATCGGGCGTCCCCGTCCTCCGTAAAGTGTCCCTATCCTACTGAGCCGACGCCGTTCTCGCTCTGTATTCTGACTTTCATTCTGAAATAAAGATCACTTATTGCTGCTTGCTGTCTCTGTCTTTTTTCCAAATTTCATCACTTTCTGACCACTCCTTCTTGGTGTTGCATTTTCAATGTCGAGCAGTGTATATCAAAAATATTTCTTGAAAATTTCATGATTATCGGTCAAGTAATTAAGGCGTAAAAGAGTAACAAACACACATACAAAAAACTCTCATTCGCAATTTATAATATTAGTTAGGATTATCCACCACCCCCGTATCCGGCCCTATATTTTAGCAATTCGTCGGTCGCAGTCTTAACTTTCCAGTCACAGAAATGTTTTAAAAGACGAAAATATTCATGTTTTGGTAATGTCAAATAAAAAAAAGGGGGAAAGAAAGAAAGAAAGAAAGAAAATCTGAAAGGTTTCAGATTTTAAATTAAGCCAAAGGGGCGTTCTTTTAACATTTTGTGTTAAAAGAAAGCCCCTTTTTACCTTTATTTATGAAATACGTGTTCTACATACTCAAACCATAAAATTCAGTTCAACAGCAACATCGCAAAGTAATTTACAAGTCAGCATATCTTTAGAATTTCCGATACAGAGTCTCGCGCTGGAGATAATTTTTTTTTCGTACGGTATTGCCATTGCTCGCTTTGAAATCGTTTACTTTTTTAATCAAAAATTCGTTGAAGTGTTACAAAATATGAAATCGATAATAACACAAATTTAAAATTCAAATTACGTCTTCCACATGCCTATATTCTATGGAAGATTACGTTATTCAAATTTTGATGGCTGTATGCCTTGTTTTTTCACAGTGCGAGAAACATACATACATTCATGCAGATTCTCCATTATTTAATTTTTTTAAAATATAATACAGGGCGATAATATTTGGTGGCAACAATTTGAGAAGTGATTCGCCGTTTATAATTTTCAACGCATAATACCAAAACGAAATTAATAGTCCTTTAGGGCATATTGCCCGTTTGGACTGAAAAAACATTTTCTTTGGACAAGTAATAAAATTTTAAATGCCATGTGCCGGTTCCTATACTATATTTGGGAACGTTTTATACTTGTTATGAGAAAATAAAATTAAAAGACGTTTGATTTCTGCGTTATCAAAATTGACCGGGATTATTTAATTGAAAAAATTAAAATTTTTTATGTCATTTTCAACTTGCCCGAAGGTTTAGTTAATTAAATTAGAATGATTCGAGGAAATACGTTTAAATGTAGTGCAGCAAAAAAGGAATATACTTTAATAGGCACAAGGAAGTCTCTGGTGTAGACATCAAATATTTCAAACTTGTGAACAGCCACCAATATCAAAAGTCACACAAATGCCACTTTACAAATTTTGCCCTAAAGAGTGTGAGCACAAACAACAGAAAGGACTTTTCTTTTTTTAACTTCCCAGCAACGACAGACTTTGCCAAGCTCTTTGATTTGGACAGAATCTCAAACGTCAGCCTTTAGGCATGCGCAGTTTCTGTGTGAATTCCATCCATGGTTGATGAATTTAAGTATTCTGAAAGTACTTAAATATAAAATGGTTAGAAAAAGAAAACAAGTTAACTACACCAGGATCTGTGCGTGTAGAATCGCAAAAACCTTCCGTGCAAAAGAAGCAAAAACGAAAATCGCTGTTTGCATTTAATGCATATTATGTCCAGAGGGAGAGAAGTTGAACTGGGAAAGTTACAAAGGTTAACTCGCGAATATATTTATTGGTACTTTTTTTCCTTTTCACTTTTCCCACCTTAAGTTTTCTTTCGAGAAGGCTAACGAACGAAAGCAAGGTCACATTACACCGTAAAGCTCATATGCATAGAGATCTGTTCATCAACCGTTGTCCCTTGAGCAATGCGAGGATTAGGGGCAAGAAATCTTGCTATCGAAAATACGAGATAAATAATGACAACTTAAATGCTTAATTATAATAGATCAGCAAAAGCTTAATTATAATAGATCTGCAATTACTACCCGAATTAGTTAGATCTGCGGAATATGTTTTTTAGAAGGAAAAGTACACATCCGTTGTAACATTATTCAAATGTCTTGCTTTATTTCAATACAGATATTTTATCCTTATCTATCTATATATATAAAGAAGAAAGTTTGTTTGTTTGTCCTATTGTCCTATAAAGACTCAGTCACCACTATCATCGTATATCTACCATCGACAAACTTTCTGAGTCCTGGAAAAGATCGACGTCCACTTTGGTAAAATAAAGTGGCTAAAATTGGAGATATTAATTAAAAGCTCTGAAAAAACGATCATTTTCGCCCTCATTTTTTCAAGTGGCATCAATCTCGGAAGCTGGAGATGAAAATCTGCTTTATTTCGAAAGCTGTTGATACTGCTCGCTTTCAAATCCTAGAGTTTGCTAATAAAAAATTTCTAAATTTTAGGAAAAATAAAAATAGCATTGTCAAACATTAAATGCATTCTTTCCGATTCCAAAAATCCATGGGAAGCCATTTCGAGTACTCCCATCTTTGTACTACTTTAATCAGCTGAAATATTAATTAAAGACTGAAAGCGCTAATTTTTCGCACTCATTTTTTCCGAGTGGCAACAGTCTCGCGCGTTGAAAATAAAAATGCTTTCTTTCGAAAAGTGTTGCTACTGCTCGCTTTCAAATCGTATAGTCTGTCAATCAAAAATTTGTACGTTTTACGATATCTATATTTTACTGTGAAAGACCGAGTTTGGAGAATGTCGACTTTCACCGGAGAATGTCAACATTCACCAAATACGTCGGTGAAAGATCGAATATAACATTGCATTCTTGTACATTCAGACCCTCACCGGTGTATGTCGACAATCACAGATATGCTCTGGTGTAGGTCGAAAAGAGAGGCGACTGGCTGTTTCCCATTAATGCAGTTGTAAAAGCAAGGGCCTCTTGTGCAATTCAAAGTCTCATAATAGTTTATGTTGTTGCAATGAATCAGATTTGAATCACATAAGTAAGTAAGTTAATTAGTAAGTTTTTTAAGTAAGTTTTTTATTACTATTATTTTATTTTCTCATTTACTACGTACTGTATAATTAAGTAAGTTTTTTAACTTCTATTATTTTCCTTTCTCATTTTGAATGTATTGTGTGTTTTAAGTACTTGTGTGTTTTTTCGCGACTGAATGACGGAGAAGAAAATATAATATTCTCATATATTCAACATTCACCATTAGTACATGGTGAATGTCGTCATTCACTGGTGTAAGTCAGAAATAAGAGTATTTGGAAAATATTTCGGACATACACCAAGCGACTATGTGAATGTTGACATTCACCGGTGAAAGTCGACATTCTCCAGATTTCGGTGTTTCACCGTAACATATATATATAAAGAAGAATGTGTGTTTATTTGTTTGTTCGCGTTGTTGATTTCTGATCAATTATGATCATTTTTTTTTCACATTTAATCAACTAAAATTACATATAGCTGAAATATTGGATTGAACTTGAAGTTTTACGACCATTTGATTAAAAAGGCGAAAATTATTAAAAACTGCGTGCCATTGTCGCTGATATAATGAGTGAGAATTAGCTTATTTTTCTAATGTATGACTATGAATCGTATTTTTTATATCGTTATTAGATAAGGATTACAGCATATCGTTCTCTATGTTGTTAGATACATTACTCTGAATCTGACTTAACCGGCATCGAGTACTTCGCTAGTATATATTAAAGAAGAAAGTCTGTGCGTTTGTCCTCTAATAACTCAGTCGCTACTATAGCAATCGTCATCAAACGTTTTACTATTCTTTTCTGGGTCCTGGAAAAGGTAGAAGTCCACTTTTTTACAAAAAAAAAGTAGCTAAAATCAGAGACATTAATTAAAAACTCAGAAAAAGATAATTTTCGCTTTCATTTTTTCGAGTGGCAACAATCGCGCAAGCTGGAGATGAAAATCTGCTTTATTTCAAAAGTTGTTGCCACTCCTCGCTTTCAAATCCTAGAGTTCGTTCTTAAAAAATTTCTAAGTTTTACGATAAAATAAAAATAGCATTGCCAAATATTAAATACATTATTCCCGATTTCAAAAATTCGTACGAAGCCATTTCGTTTATTCCCATCATCGTACGACTTTAATCAGCCGAAATATTAATTAAAAACTCTAAAAGCGCTAATTTTCGAACTTATTTTTTCGAGTGGCAACAGTCTTGCGCGTTTGAGATAAAAATGTTTTATTTCGTAAAGTGTTGCTACCGCTCGCTTTCAAATCATAGCGTTGGTTAATAAAAAATTGTTAAGTTTTACAAAATCTATACATATAAAGAAGAATGTCTGTTTGTGTGTTCGTTTATTTGTTCGCGTTATTGATTTCTGATCCATTATGATCAATGTTTTACCCCATTTAAACGACTGAAATTGAATATAGGTGAAATATTGGATGGAACTTGAGTTTGTACGATTATTTAATTAGAAAGACGAAGATCATTAAAAACTGCATGCTGTTGTTGCTGATATAACGAGAGAGAATGAGCTTATTTCTCTATCGAATTTTTTTACGTGGGTTCCATATCGCATCAGACTGAAAAACGTATGCCTGTGAATTGTATTTTTTGCATCGTTATTAGAGAAGAATTACAGCGGTATCGTTCACTCTGTTAGATACATTACACTCAATCTAACTTAACTAGCATCGAGTACTTCCGCTAGTAAAGTATATTTTATCCTTTCGTTCAACCAAGTGCAAAGTCGCCAAATTTGGCGACCATTTGGAAACATTTTGTTCCGGGCCCTGTATCACCGTAATGTGTATTGTAATTGAATAAATGTAATTGATCGTTACATTAGCTGTAACAGTATTCGAACTTCATATTCCTTCCAGTAATTTCGAGAAGTACTAGAAATATCTCGGCAGCCGGGTAAAAACTATATGCGACCGGGCAGAGCATCAGCTCCTCAGTAATTTTTCTTGTGAGTTGTTAGTTCATAAGGTATTTCTCCCACCTTCTTCGCATGCCTTGGTGGTGTAGTTGTCAGCACGCTGCGAGCGTATTCCAGTGGTCCGTGGTTCGAATCCCGCTAATTTTTCACTTCTTCAGCATCAAGAAATAACCTAATGTCTCTACAAGTTTAGCATGAGTTCGGAGTTCTGTGATATCTCCGGGTTAGCTTCCTCTTTAGTATGCACTCCATTGCGTTGTGATTAACGTTCTTAGTAGTTTGAAGTGTAACTACTGACTGTACTCTGTGATAGTGTGAACACTTGTACGAGCATTTCTGTCGAAAGTTCCAGAACTCTGAAGTGTTTCTTTTAATAAAATAGATTTTATCAACCCATCATCGGACCTGTGTGCATTCAGTCTATTACAAAACCGTACGCACCCAACGGTGTCTTTAATTATAATTCAATTCAGCTGAATGACGGCCATAGGTTTATAAACTGCTTTTAAAATAAGCATTTATTGTGGTCATGCAAAGACTCATGGAGTAGGCAAAGACAAATAAGATTAAATACGGTACGTAATCATGCTTATACGCCTTTAGCTCACTCAGACATCGTAATGGTTAAAACTGACTTTTCAACTACTTTTTATAAGCTATCGAGTTCAAATTTCGTACTCACACTATTTGTGGATGATAATGCAATGTGGCGAAGTGATTATTTCCAAAATTTCCCTCCCCCCAAATGGCAGACACAAATCGTCAGAGACGTTAGTCACTACTGAGGTTGGAAGCGATGGTCACTTTATTACGGAGGCACCTAACAGGTGGGCCGTTGTTGTCCCCCTATAAAGGGACAGACAATTTATATCCATGTCTTCTCCGGGATTCGAGCCCGGACACTTCGGTACGGTAGCCGGAGTCTGACTAACCACTTTACCATCTGGGCAGCTTTTTAAAACTCGATTTAGTTCTTTTTTGTTTTTAAATTTTAAAGATTTTAAATTTAACGTTGAAACGATTTTCCCCACATAGCTTTGTGTAACGAGCAAACTAATCTCAGTTTTACTATTTGCACCATCGGACAGAACGAAAAAAAACTTTTAAATGAAGTTTATATGAAATTTTAAAGTAATTTCTGATTTTTTTTTGGAAAATCGCTGGTATTTGTTTTGACCATTTAACGTTATAAAATTGCTGGAAGTGATGAAGAGTTATTAATCACTGCAGAAAAATTATTTTGCAGTTGAACAGTTCGATGACAACGTCTTATTTAGACTATGCTTTTGCTTAAAGCTCAAAAAAATATTAGCGAATTAAAAGGAGAAACATTATTTATCATATGATTTAATGGGAAAAAGAGCTTATATAATATTTATCCTGCCTTCTTAGCATGCCTTCGTGGTATTATGGTCAGTACACTCAGCGCGTATTCGAGAGGTCCGAGGTCGAAGTCCCGGCGGGGGCATTGCTCATTTTTCATGTCTCCTGCTTGTAAATAACCAAATGTCTCTACAAGTTTAAACAATTCAGTTCACAAAATTCATCTACAGTTTTATATCATTAAAAAAAAGCGAGGATGTCTGCATAACGGAATCTAAAAAACGAACTACGTTGTCAAGTGAACTGCGGAACTGATAAATGTATCAAGGGCGTTCCATGTTTTTATTATTCATGATATATAACTGTTGACGAATCTTTTTAAAGAGAATTAATTAATCCCTTGCTGCCATTAAATTATGTAATAAATCGTTTTTCTATTTTTAGTTCATTAATTATTTTATAGAGTTTTCAATAAAAGCTTATTTTACAAAACTTTTATTTATATATTTATATTTACTTTTATTATTTCTGTTAAAGTTTATAAACTGTATTTTTACCAAATAATATGTGGGGACATATTATTATTGAAAAACCTGCCAACTTGCCAAACGATATGGGGCATCATTTTAATAAATCAAACCAGATGAGAACGGATAGTTTAATATTTGTTTGCAATGGAGTATGTTTCAAGATAATACTTAAAACAAAATTAATATTTAAGACAAAAAAAGTCTGATGTGTACACCACATGACTTAATAGCAACACTCTGACGATCGGTTCACGCAACAGTGTTACATTTCATTCAGTTTATAACTCAGAATGCAAAAAATTTATATCATCTGAAGAATTATCTAAACGTTGCCAAATATTCTATTCATATACTATAATAAATCTGAAAAGATGTATAAAAGAAATTAAAAAAAAGAAAGGAACACTTCTTCACAGACGATTCAATATTACTCATTCAATTAATTCAGTTCTTCCTTCGAGACAAGGCAAAAATACATAAAAACTCAAAATATCTGTATTAAAAAATATGAAGTAACTCTTAAAACATTTATTATTTCCTCGAATAAATTCCAGAACACATTAAGCATGATTTAATGCGCAATAATAAAAAAAGGCGTTACCTTTGTTGTTGTGAAGCTTAGTTTCTCTATATTGGCAACAAATCCACTATTCTCCTAAGTTTCAAATGTAAACAAATATGGCTGGTATGATAAAAATAATTAGACTTAACCGCACTTACACAACTTTTAAAGTGTTGATAATTCTACAAATCTTGCATGCAGATGTAGTAAAGCTATAAAAACCTTAACCGGAAGATAAGAACAACATAATTCAATCATTTTTAAAGCAAAAAATGCACAATTTACAGACATGTAAGAATAAAGAAACTGAGCTCACTGGGCCGAGTAGCAGACTGGGTATATATATTAGCAGTCCTATATACAAAATTAGCAGTCTATATACAAAATTGCATGCTGATCATGTTATTAGCAGTCCTATATACAAAAGTCCTATATACAAAATTTCCTATATACAAAATTTATTGTTACTAGCAGTCCTATATACAAAATTTCAATTTTCTGAGGCTACTCGTTTTTGAGTTATGCGAGTTACATACATACATATGTACGCACAGACGCCACGAAAATACCTCTTCAGAATCCATTTTAAATCAGTTTTATAATTTTTTGGGGGGCGTTCAGTTGCCACACAAAAACATAGTTAAATTGCAATCTATAGCGGTCAACATGGATATTTTCGTTGAAATATGGTACTCGGAATTTTTCGTGATTACAATGCTTTCTTTACTTCGTACTATGACGTAAAAATGAGTAAAATGTATGCTGCGTTCTTCTACCTTTTTTATACTACTATAATCTAAAATAAAAATAAATAAAGATGACTTTAAATCACCTCGCGAGAATAATAAACTAATCGGATAATAGAGTTCTGGAGAACTGGAGTCTAAGTTAGTGAAGATCTACTATACTAAGATACCTGCAGGGATGATTTGAAATGCGTTTGCGTTTAAAAAAAAGTTATAATTCAAAAAATACTTTCAGAGTAAAAAACATTTAGAAATGGTGCAAAATAGATGCCGCTAACAGTTGTTTCAAGTTGAAACATATCTTTAAGATTACGCCGTTCATTAAACAAGAAGTTGGTGATCAGCATGCAATTGTCTTAAAAGTGAATTTGTCTTAATCTAGCGGAGTTTTCTGAATTTTATTAATAATAACTTAATTTATGCTTTATACATATTCAGTTAGAAGCAACAGCATCATTTCTAGATGTGAATAGATAGTAGTACTGCTATAGTAACGATCACTAGGATCGGTATAGTTGGAAATTTAAACTGACATGGATTACTAATCTATGAATTAACGCATTATTGCTGTAATGAAATTATTAAAGCAAAATTATTGAAAACGGGCTCTAGAGAATGCTCAGAAGCTCTTTCAAATCTCTGTGCCCATCACCCAGATGACGGAATGGCGTGGTGTGTGTGAATGGCGTGGTGTGTCTGATGTGGAATTAGGCATCATTACGACACTGAAAAGGAGGCAAGCGAAGCTGCTGTTGTGAATGCTCGTCGTTACATGATTATGCTGTAAAACAGCGGTTTCTAAATTTTTTGAACTGCTGACTGCAGAGATCTTTTAGAATCAATCTTTGCAGACCCTTTTAGGCCTGCTCTATGTCTTACAAAGTTAATTGCTTTTAGAAGGGTGACGAAGAGAATTAATTGTAAAGATGAAGAAGAAACTAATTGCTTTTAGGTGTGTAAAGGTGAAGAAGGGAGGATATGTAATGAAGAAAATATAAAGCAAAGAGTTATCTAAGCAACTGACAGTATCAATGCAACGAAATTATTTTTAAAACTTTGAAATCTACTATAATATCTGTTTATTCACAATTACCACCAATAAATACCATGGCACTGTCAGAATTGCGCCATACCAACAAAAAAAGTTATTTTAAATTTGAATAAATCAAATCTTTTCCGCTACATACCCTAAACAAATGTTCTGTATCCATAAAATGAAATTATTTAGAAACTTTTAAAATTTACCATTGTATCTTATCAGTTTATTCTTAACTGCTCCCCATATTCATGGTATACCCAAAATTTTGCCATACAAAACTGTTATTTCAGAGTTCATAAATCAAACCATTTCTATTGTTGCGTGCGTACGGGTTCGTTATGGATTGAATGCACAAGTCGTTAAAAAGTTAACAAAAATTTATTCTTTCCACAAGAAATAAATCAAAATGCTGAAATATTTCTTCAGAGATATTAGCACAGTATCTCAACCGTTTAGCAAAACTCAGTTCAAAAGCAGAGAAACTAATTCTATCTCACAGCGAAATCGCTACAATCAATAGCAGCATTAAGTAAACAAACAACAGTTTGCTTTAAACAGCTACACTTACAACTGAGAAGAGGTGTTTCAATTCGGCCTTTATAAGCTTTTTAATTATTAACTAGAACAATCTCGATTTTTTGGATGGCAACAGTAATTACGAGATGTTTATTTATTAAATATTAAATGCGCGTGCTCTTTTATTGTTATTTTTTCGAAGCAGCTTTCTCTTCGAAAATCGTCTGCGTTGCACGAGAAAATAAAGCAATTTTAATTACAATTCTAAATAAAAGCTAAATAAATATGAAATCCGTAACAGTATAATAACAGATTATCGGGGAAAGCAGTAATAAAAAGATTCCATGCAATAAACACAGCTCCTTCATTTTAATCATTATATCTAATTCAATTAAAACGCATACTCTTTGTTCATTAGTTGTTATTCGGAATTTTAATATCCGTTACAGGAAACAATTTTAATTTAATTTGACTAACTGTAGTGGAATGTAGTACAAAAGTGCTTAGACATAACACCAAATAACTTTAATTTGACATGCATGGTGGCAATTCTTGGCACAACTTTCTTATTTTACGCTCAAGTGACGATGTCTAGAGGCAAAATCTGCAATGAATTTTAACGACTCTTGTATTTTTTGGTGCTGGCATCGGTGGGGATTCCCGTTTCACAGTGATCCGTAATTGAGAGAAGCAGCCATATTTGCTTTCTGAACAAAAATCCGAATTCTTCTTAGAAATGCAGCCCAATTTAAGATAGAGTTTAGTTTTGAAACTCGATTTTTTACTTCGCTGTGAGATATCAAGTCTATTAGGACATCGCAATCTGTTGATTTTAAGCTAGGTGGTGTTTGGCTGACGCTGAATACACTGAGACACCGTCTGATATCATGAAACACATTCTATTGAGCTCTTGAAAAATAATATTCAAACGAGTCTTTCTGAGACACCATCTGATATCATGAAACACATTCTATTGAGCTCTTGAAAAATAATATTCAAACGAGTCTTTCAAAGTTTCGAGTTGCGTATGAATACTTTTGCATATTTTTTCTTGCATCTAGATGTTATTTTCATTTAAGAAGTTTTTTTAGAGGGAAAGAATTGTCTTTCTTTTCATGCGCTCCAGCAATTGAGGAGTTGCCTCTTAAAAAAAGATACACTGGCGCTTGCATTTAAAATTGTGACATATTCTGTTTGCAGTGATAGATTGATTTCCTTCGCTCGGCTACATGTGCCAAAGATACCAGTTTGCATACCCAAGCTCTACCCTTTATAACCGTCGCCAGTAAAGAGCTATTGTCCATAAAAATGCCGCTACCTCCGCATGCAGTTCTATCAAACGTATAGACGCTTTCCCTCGAGGTACTCATTTTCCTTCCATATGGTAGCAGGATGGACTCATGGTGGCTTACCGAATCTAGTATCTTGAATCTGCATTTTGTAATTTGAGCATTGATTGCAATTCACAGTATTAAACAACGGCTGGAGATCTAAATAGAATCATGGATAAATTTTTAAGGAGTAAGCGAACATTAGAAGATAATGAAACATTGGCGAAGAGCTTATTTTTCGAGCTGCAAATGAGATCGTAGAAACTATGTTTGGAGATAATTTTGCTAAAGACTTGTAATCCATACCTCTATCAAATGACACTGCTGAATCGATGATAGAGCTGAAGTGTACAGCAGCAGCTTCTCGGGAAGTTGCGTGACAAATTGGTTTCAGTTGAGCTTGATGAGGCAACAGATAGCAATAGAGAAGCTCATTTCATTGCATATGCTTTTGTGATGGTACGTGAGCAGTAGAACAACTACATTTTTGTAAACCAATAAAACTCAAAGCAACACAGCACTAGCATAATTTGATATTTAAAATAATTTTATAAACGAGGCAAACAAAGAGTGGAAAAATTAGGTCGGAATATGCACCGTTGGTGCTCGTACAATATCTGGAAGATTCCAAAGTATACAAGCACTTGTGAAACAAAAATCTCAACCGTCCATCTGGATACATTGCATGATCCATAGAGAAGCTCTGGCTTCCAAAAAAATGAGTACCAAGAAATGGTCTGAATACTGGGCAAACGACAGTTGTAAGAGTAGTAAATTATTTAAAAATGAGTCCCCTAAAATCAAGAATCTTCTCTGTAAAGACATGGGTGCAGTACATTCATCGTTGCTATCTTATTGCGAGGCAAGATGGTTATCACGTGGGAAATTGTTTCAATGTGTTTATGAATCAGGAGACAAAATTGCCACTTTTCTAGAAGAGGAAAACCGACATGAAGCTGAAAAGTTTTGAGATGGTTTATTTGTGACGAAATTGAGCTATTTGGTAGACATATTCGAGAAAATAAATACCTTGAATCTTCAACCTCAAGGAGCAAATATACATATGTTGGAGACGAGTTATAAAATTAATGCTTTTTGTAGAATATTGGAATTATGGAGCAGAAATTTAAAGCAAGAAAACCTAGAAATGCTTGAAAACGTGGATAAATTTACAAGGCTGAAGAACAACATGTGAAAGTTGTTTTTGAAACCATTGGAAATCATTTAGCCATGCTGGCAAAGAATTTAAAAAAGTATTTTCTTGCTGATGACAACTTAATAGAAGTTACGAGTAGGTTAGGGATCCATTTCAAAGTACTTCAGATTACACACAGAAGGGCTCTCAACTGCCGAAGAAGAAATCTTCATTTAGATTTCACCTCAAGTGACGAAATCAAAAGGCAGTTCAGTAATAAATCACTCTTTGAATTTTGGGCAGGGGTAGATGATGAATTTTCTGCACAGAAAATGAAAGCATTTCGGATACTATTACCATTTCCGACAGCCTACCTTTGAGAAACGGGATTTTCTGCGGTGGCTGCTCTGAAGACAAAATATAGAAACATAGAAACAGAACTTAGTGTCAATTTCTAATATTAAACCTTCCTCTGAATAAATTTGCTCTGCAAGACAAACTTATGGGAGTCGCTATTATTAAACTTGCTCTTAATTTAGTATTGATAAATTAATTATCAAATACATTTATAAGTACATTGTATCAATGTAAATGTGTATTTTATTTTTTATTATGTTAGAATGTATTTTGCTTTGCTTTCTTTCAGTAAATTAATAATTTTTTAAATAATCTTTTTCGACATTTTAAATCGGCTTTTTGATGTGTTCGCGCCCCCTACGTAGGGTTATCACGCCCCCACAGTTTGAGAATCGCTGGTGTATGCGCTACTCGATGTCCTAGGTCTGGATGTCTCTCACTCTGGTGTTGTGCTCTGCTTTGTCAACCTAAGTAGCGTAACTCACTATAAAGAGTGTTTTCAAGTGGATGCAACAGTTTCCTACCAGCTAGGATGTCTATGGCTATCCTTCATAAGTTATTTCCATGATTGGTTTCTATGGCATTATGAAACATCAATTGGCAAGTACTGTCGCTTGGTTTAGATGTGCCTAATAATTTTTACGAGGATACACGAAAGACAAAGTGTACGAAACACACCCATTATCATTATTAAATTAAAAAACTGAATTAGGGTGCGTATGCCGCGAACTGATCAGGTAGATGATCAGTTCAGTAATATATGATGATGTCCTTGCTAACCCGATCGTAGTCAAGCATTGAACACGAGCGCAGGACACTTGCGTTGTGATGTATTCATAATGTAATGGTAACACACTGAAATACAGAACTTCTGTAATAAATGTAAAAATATATCCAAGCAAAACAATCTAAATGATGAAATGGATTGCCTTTTATGAAGATTTGTTAGACTCTGTTGTAAAGAAATAGCGCATTACATTTTATATTATGCTTTGCCCTGTTCTAGTTTCAAATGAAATGTATAGGCACTTAGCTTACTTCACTACTTTGTCTCAATTCCTGTTACCTGAACGCAAACTTCTGTTAAGATGAGCTGTATAATATTGATATAAAAAAATTTAATGTTTTAAGTTATTGAGATTTGATATATTATATGCTGAAATTTCAAGATGAAATACCGATCACGTTTTCAGTTACAGCAGTTGATCTTATGCGTAATTTCAAAATCAAGAGGAATTTTCTCCCCGGCTCAAGTACATTTCATAGGTCACAGATGTAGTACCTAAGGCTACGTTCAGGCGTGGGCATAAAGGGCATAGAGGCATAGTCATAAGGGCATAAAATACGAGAAATCCGTTCACACCTGCGAGACGGCACCTGTGGCCAATGAGAGAAGCTAAATTTGCGCATGCGTGGATGTGTCTACAGCTTTGCCGCGCTGTTTTCTCGCTCGATTGATTTCCCGCGTTCACTCTGCTTGTTGCCGCTTCGTTTTAACCTCGCTCTGGTTGGTCGACGTTTATCTCAAGTCATTAAAGTCGGCCCAAGTCGGCATAAAGTTGAAAAGTTAGAACCTTACGCCAAGAGCCCTAAACCAGATTTTATGACCTAGCACCGACTGGTTGTCTTGGCAACGCAGCTCGGCTTAAACCACTTATGCCCTTTATGCTCCCCTGTGAACGCAGCCTAAGAATATACTTTATGGAGAAATATACGGGAACCTTTAAATGAATAAAAAAAATTAACAGAAAAAAGTCTCAAAATTTAAAAAATTAATAAAGACTGGAAGAATTCAGTAAATGTTTCATTTAGAAAAATAATATATATATATAT
>KK113236.1:87174-98159 GCA_000611955.2 Stegodyphus mimosarum
ATATATATAATTAACAGAAAACAAATAAAACAGCAATCCTTGTAATTAAAATTTGTAATCTTATTCTCAGTATTCCAGCCTAATACACGAAAACACAAATGGGCATGAAGTTATTATTGACTAATAGTTCCATCAATCGAATTTTGATTTTTGTTCAGTTGATTATGACAAAGCACACTAAGGCTATCTGTCTAAGGGGAGGGGTGCCTTCGTAGAGGACTTTCTAAGGAAAATTGGCTCGTATTGTGTATACTGTCCAGATCAGACGAATATGTCCTGGGACAAAGAACACTTAAAATTTCTTCATTTGTTTACTGTTTAATCTGCGGTGTTTGGTTGTAGAAAGTGCTTTGAAAAAAATGAAACGATCCAAACAAAACTGCAGTCAGCAATAATTTGGTGCTTTAACAATTATCTTGAAATTTTCGCTTATTTGCGTAAAATATGCTAATGGCTATTTTTAATTTACGGGAAGATAATGGAGCAGTTCTTTAATATTGCTTAACAAATTTAGTGCGTAAGCAAAAGCCCATTAATATCCATCATAGGATAAATCTCCTTTGCTAAAAGTTATTGCTTACGCAGCAATAACAATTTACTTCATTAAGCAAAATAAACTGCTATAATTTTAATGAAAAATGAATTTTCCCCCAGAAATATTAAATTACTTTGATGATGACGATCGAGTATAAGAAGTAATTATAAAAAATATATATTTGGTTTTAATTGCCTTTTATATTTGTTCACTTCAATATACATTTTGTTTTACATTTCAATACATATTAATCTGGAATAATTTGCAGTTAAAAAATTATACATTATTTTAAAATTTTATTTTAATTATTATGTTTTAGTTCTGATGTACCCTTTAATTTGGTTTATTTATCTTATTACGGCAAAACACATTAAAGCTATCTGACTAAGGGAAGGGATGCTTTTGTGGAGGACATTTTAAGGGAAACCGGTTCGTATACATGCTACACACGGGGAAAACCACTGAAGCACCCATGCAGCCAACCAGTTCGCCTGAAATCGAACCCATGTCCAAACTAAAAGTGTTGAGCGATTTTACTGCTCTGCCGCTAGTGAGCTGTATATACAGATATTTATATAACTAATAATACATAATATTAAAAGTTATTAATTGACAAATAATTTTCTTTCGAAAGAAAGGCAAAAGTCGAGGGGTACTCTCGGGACAGACTACAACAGTATGTATGTATGTATGTAGAACTGAAGGGGCTACCTAATATTTACCCTTAGTAAGTAGGTATTAGCCCTACACACTAACTAGAAAACTAACAACAATCCGGCATCATTTCTCAAGTCGTGATGGAAATTGTGACTCCTGCCAACACTACAAGTACTGCCACTGTCGGCGGCATCACTGGTACACCTTTCTTTCGGCGTTAAATTAGCTTAAGTAGTGCCTCGGTAGCGCGTTAGTCTCATAATCCCTCAAAAGAGACTACAGCAGTAGATATAAAATGGGAGTTCTGTATAAGCGGGTTAGGGACGTGGCAGTGACGTCATACAGAGAGCATTACCAGGTGCAACGTGCAACGCCATCCATGACATCCCAATAGATGGTTATCCAATGATCTCACGAATGGAGATGAGTTGTTTAAGGCTGTAGTTTTGAGTTTTACGTCTTCTGCTACTTCCGTGAATTTAGTTTTTTCAAAATGGGTAGTAGCTCAAGAGGATTTTAATTGCATCTTAATTATGGAGTTGCCTCTTCTATTGACGAAATAAGAAAACTCTATGTTTTAGAATTTTTTGAAGTCTATTATTTAAATCATTCTCTGAAAACAATGTATATTATGAGAAAAAAATATAATAAAAAGGGCTTGTCTCTAATTACAATCCTTTATCGCATTAAAAAATGAAAAAGCAAGGTAAAAAAAAGAAAAAAAAATTGGACTGCTCAACAGCCACCAACCGATGGCATCCCGCATTTACGAAATTCTTTTATTTAAATTAGTCTTTGAAAACAATGTACATTGTAACGGACAAAATAAAAGCAACTTGTCTCTAAAGATAATTCTTCATCTCATAAAAATTTAATTATATGAAAAACAATTTTTTTTAACTTCAATTTCCAACGATATGTATCTTAAAGTGCTACAATTATCTTTCGAATACTTTTATTAAAAGAATGATAATTTTTTTCCGAATGAACACATATCCGCATTAACATGCTCTAGCTAATTGTTTACCAAGATAACGATATCATTCATATGGATAATTTCGAAGTGATTTTCTTTTTAAATTATTTAATGGGAAAATGTTCATTTATAAAGTTTAATTTATAGTACATATAAAAGTTACTATATCTTTTATTTATACACAAACTCTCATTTTTACTCTCATTTATATTAAATGGGTGCTTTATTTTCATTTGCAAAAGAGAGTTATAGTTTATGAATAACATTTGCATAATGAAATATTTTAAATGAACTTTCGATTTAGATTTCACAAAGCAAATAAATTACCTAAAAGATAATTTGTCTTAAATATCTATAGTTCCTTTTTTTAATTCATAAAAATCTGAAATGAAAGTTTCATCTTTGAAAAAAATGTAAGAGAAATATCTTAGAAAAAATATAAATGAGACTTTTTCGTCTTAGAAGATATGTAAAGAGAAAGATCTTTGAGTTAAAAAAATCTTTTTTTAGTCTTTAAAGAAGCTGAAGTAAACGTTTTTCATGTCTGAAAAATGTAAATGTAATAATTTCATTTCAGGGGGGGGGGAGTAAGTGAAATTTTTCGACTTAGAAAAGAAACAATTTTTCTCCCTAAAAAAGTAAAAGTTTTTGGACCTAAAAAAAATTGAAATGATTTTTTTTTTATTTAGTAAAATCAAAGAACTTTTTCTCCTTACATTTTGAAGTTACATGGGTTTATCCATAGACAATATAGAAGCGGAGATTTTTCTCCCTAAAAAAATAAAGATGACTCTTTTTCAACCTAAAAAAAAACTGATGTGTACACCACAGTGAAGAAGTGACTTCCTTGTGCGGAATATTAAATTATCCGCATTTTTTCCTGATATTCATTTAAACTTATTTCCTCCAGTTTCATTAGAGATATATTTCTCATTCAATTAATGCAGTTCTCACTTCGCGCAAAGGCAAAAAATACATGAAAAGTCAAAATATTTTATTAGAAAAAAATTTAAAAAAATTTTTACTATTCAAATTTCAATTTCTATGAAAAACAAGTAATTCAACCGGCAGGTAAGAAGGCAGAATTTTCGGTGCACAAAACTAAAAGTTTCCTTTTGGTCCCATTCGGCAAAAAGACACTGAAGGTGCAGAAAGACTTAATTCACTATTCTGCAAAGCTTCAAATGTAAACAAATATGGCTGCTATGGTGAAACAAAAATTAGGCTTAGCAGCACTTAAACAACTTTTAAGTTGTTTATAATTCTACAACTATTACATGTAGATTAACTATAGGTATAAAATCCTTAACCGGAACATAAGAACAACGTAATTCAATCATTTTTAGAGCAAAAAATGCAAAACATAATTCAATCATTTTTAGAGCAAAAAATGCAAAATTTACCAACATGTAAGAATATAAAAAACTGACCTCCCTGACCCTAGTAACATAGTGGGTAAACATATACTTTTGGTGCGGCCGATTGCATCTATAGAGGGAGGTGCACAATTACATGTCATAGAAGTCCTATATACAAAATTTCAAAGTTCTGAGGCTACTCGTTTTTGAGTTGTGCGATAGACATACATACGCATGTACGTACAGACACCATGAAAAAATCTCTTCTGAATCCACTTTAGATCAGTTTTATAATTTGTTTGGGAAAAAAGCGTCCTTTATTTTGTCCTTACGTACAGATGTCACGCAAAAATGTTTTTAAATTGCATTCGATAGCGGTCAAAATGAATCTATTCGTTGAAATATGGTACCCGGAATTTTGCGTAATTACAACATTTCCTTTACTTCTCACAAGAAAGTAAAATTTTTAGAGAATTGTTTTGATTTATTAACATCAATATGTAAATTTATCAGATTATTATTCAATATTCATGTGAACACCAGCATTTCCCAAAAATTTTATACTGCCATAATTGTTTTTTTCTTTCGGTAACTAGAAAACGAGCGAAGTAAATGCGCAACATATAGGGCATGAAGACAAAATGCTTTTTGAACATTTTTCAGGTGCAGGAAGGCAGTGAGGCTATGCATATGGGCATGTAAATATCTTTCAAGTTTTGGGAACTTTTCAAATGCCATAGCGTGTAAATTTACAAGCTCTAAAAATAATAAACGAGTACTATTGTGAAAATGTTTGATAGAAGCTGCTGAAAAGTGATTATTTTACGATTTTCTACAAGGTATTATTCTCGCAAAAGTAATATATACTCAATTTCCTGAAACTGTAATTGAGGATCTGATCTTGGCTCTTACGTAGAATTTACAGTCCTGCAAAATGTTTTTAGTAAGAGCGTTGATTCAAAGCTCGCTTAGAGTTTCAGGAAACTGCATACGTATTACTTCAGCATGAACAATACCTTCTAGAAAATTGCAGAACATTCACCTTTGAGCTGTTAGGATTTTTAGAAGCAAGATACCTGAAAAAGGTACACTGCCCTCGCCGGATCTCGAACCCTGAACCTCTTTAATACACTTCGAATCATACCACGAAGGCGTTCGGAAAGGAGGGCGAAAATGCCTCATTTAGCAGTTGCTAGCTTAATAATCGGACCGGACAGCACCCTCATTGGTAGAGAACATGCCAATGTAAAATTTAAAATTAAAAAAAAAAAAAAAAAAAAAAAAAAAAAAGAAAAAAACAACATCAGTTTGGCATCGATGTTTTTCAAGAAATTTGTTTTTCGGAAAGAGAAGAAAGGGGGGGACTTCAAACCAAGAACTCCTCTTGGTGACGGAGATTCCGCTCTTCTGAGCTACCAATGTCAGCAGGGACTTCGTATAGTTTGAAAGCTTACTTTCACCCCTAACCTTCAAGGTTTCTATCTTAATCAGGCTTCACAGTTCGGTTGGGATTTCAACACAGGAACCCTTCTTCGAAAACTGAGTTGGAGAAAGCTTAACCATTTTGTGGTAATTTTGAAGTGACGATTAGTACCGGAAAGATTACCCTTCAGGCATTATCGGCGAATTAAAATTTCACGTTCATTATAAGCCTGAGGTTGCCCACCGCAATTCGCTTCCTCAGAATAATTTCCTACAAATTTAGTGGCGGAAGATTGAAATGAGGGAATAGAGGTGTAGATAAAATAATCTTAAATCTTATTACTGGGATACATTGTCTCTTACCTTCAAAATGCTCTTCTCTCAAACTGGTTTCATTTCGCCGATTACCTTTGGATTAACAGCCACTTCATTTTAAAAACAATTTGGAATTATAACAGTATTGAAAGGACACGAATCTTACGCCAGAAAAGGAGAATTTACAAAAATCTTTCACAAATAACTATTGTTAAATTCTTGTATACAGTTTCAAATCTAACTTCCTTTGCCAAAACTATGAAAAAAGGCATTTTTAATTGGCGAATTAGAAATTGTTGAAGGTCTCTTAGTTCTAAAATCTTCTGCAAATTTTAGTTATAGATTTTAATTTTAATTACCTTGCTCAGCAGTACACATCTGAGTAACGAATACAAGGGTATTTCATGGACGATTACTTTATTAAATTTTTCCCACCACTTTTATGTGTTTCGAACTAATACTTAAATGTCCTTTTGAGACTTATTTATGTTTTAAGGTATATTTTAATTTCGTACAGTTATTTTAATTTAACTGCCCTTTCTTATCTCGCCTCGTTTCAACTTGTAGCTCCCTACCAGAATGAGGTTTTAGAATCATCTTGAATGCAAATAAGCAAGACACAGTATTAGAGGAAAGTTCAACTGATTTCGAGAGAGAGAGAGAGAGAGCTAGGAATCTTGAGTAGCGCGCGTTTGCCTTTGGGGAAATCTCTCTAACTGCTGTTACGCTAGGCCATATAAAACGTGCATTTTGATAGTTCACTGGCTAGTTTAAAACTAAGAGCCAACTCCGTTAGATTTGTGTTAGCTTCGGCTAAATCTCTTAGTTAGTTCTAGTTAGTTCGTATTTCTTATTTTTGAGTTTAAACCCCAGTGGAAGTTTTGTTGTAAGCCCGAAGAGAAGGGCCGACTGTTTATCTTATTTTTGAGTGAATACAGCGTAATTGACCATTCTTGAGTTTACGATCTCTGTCATTTGAACTAAGCGATAATTCTCTTAACAGTTCACTAGTTCCTCGACATTTAATTTAGCAGAATATGAGTGAGGGACTCCACAATGTTTCAGCATCAGACAGGAGAACAGGAGAAAATTCGTATACATTATTATAAGTAAAATTGTACTTTAAAGGAATTCATGAACAGCCTTCAGTCTTTCGAATTATATGATGGGCTTAAATTCATTCTATCTTCATTCTTGGTCATTATGAGAGTAAAACTTTCCTTCACAATTACTAAAACTTCTTTTCTTTGCTTCGCACAGGTACAGGTGACAAAACGCAAGAACTGGACCCCCGTCCTAGATACCTCAAACAGGTGTTCTCGAGGTGAGTATGCCCAAGATCCTGAGGCGCCTTCAACGGCGGCACAGACCTCACAATCCCTGCCCTACTTTATAAAAAAGCATTGGAACAAGGAAGAAAAACGCTCGCAAATACATAATACGAAAACAGGACACTAGTATATCTTTGTCTCCGGGCACCACTGCATTGGCATCGAATAGATCGTCTTGGTGCCTTGTCCACTCTGTCAGTCCCTGTCACTGGCACTCAGGGGGCCAAACCCCGAAGACTAGGTCGGTGATCACCGATCTAACTCCACTACAGGCAGAATAACGGACACGACAGTACCGGTACGGTCCCTGCCAAGCCCAAACAAACCTTGAACGAACTAGGGCTGTATCCTGTGAAGTCAGTTTATATACCCCGTGGTTGAGACTGTCTAAGTACAAATCCTAGCCAGTACTTCCCTGGAATTCTCCTGAATCAACACCCGGCGAGAAAGATACAGGTGATAGGTTAAAACGGGTCTGGACACCTGGGCGGCTTAAATAGACTAATCGAGGATTGTCCGTATTCCTCAACTCTTTAGTGCAATACCCCCGGCGCCCCACAGGGAACACATGGGGAGTTTATTAAGATGCTGCATATGCTAATGAAGAGATTAGATTACACATTGCTACACATATACTAAATAACTAAAACATAGATACTAAGTAAACGAAATTTCACAGATGATTACGAATGCTGAAGCAGATATTAAATACTAATGCAGACATTATATAGATACATAGATGATAAATGCTCAATTACATACTACACAGATATTAAAAACGAATGTTACCAGAGCTTTTAAATACTAAAGCAAATCGTTACATAGATCCGCAGATAATAAATACACAACTACATATACTACACACATACCAGATACTGATATAAATACTCATGTACTATATTATACTGATAAATAGATACTACTAGCGGAAGAACCCATGCCAGTTAAGTTAGAGTTGAGAGTAATGCATTTAACAGCAGAAAGAACGATACCGCTGTAATCCTTCTCTAATAACGATGCAAAAAATATGATTCATAGTCTTACATTTTGCAGTCTGATGCGATATGGAACCAAAATAAAAATTTCGATAGAAACGTAAGCTAGTTCTCTCTCATTATGTCAGCAACGATGGTACACAGTTTTAAATGATTTTCGTCTTTATGATCAAAATTCGTAAAAACTCAAGTTTCATCCAATATTTCACCCATTCAATTTTAGTCGATTAAATGTGGCAAAAAATTAATCATAATTGGTCAGAAATAAATAATGCGAACAAACACACAAACATTCTTCTTATTCTTCTTTATATGTGTAGATTTTGTAAAACTTACAAATTTTGATTGATAAACTCTACGATTTGAAAGCGAGCAGTAGCAACACTTTTCGAAATAAAGCATTTTTATCTCCAACGCGCGAGACTGTTGCCACTCGGAAAAATGAGTGAGAAAATCAGCGCTTTCAGAGTTTTTAATTAATATTTCGGCTGATTAAAGTAGTACGAAGTTGGGAATAGTCGAAATGGCTTCCCATGAATTTTTGGAATCGGAAAGAATGCCTTTAATGTTTGAGGATGCTATTTTTATGTTATGGTAAAATTTAGAAATTTTTTATTAGCAAACTCTAGGATTTGAAAGCGAGCAGTGGCAACAGCTTTCGAAATAAAGCAGATTTTCATCTCCAGCCTTTGAGATTGTTGCCACTGGAAAAAAAAGAGGGCGAAAATGATCGTTTTTCCGAGTTTTTAATTAATAGCTCTGATTTTAGCTATTTTTTTGGAAGGGCCTAGAAAAGAATTGTAGAAGGTTTGGTGACGATAGCTATAGTAGTGACTGAAATATTAGAGGACAAGCAAACAGACTTTCTTCTTTACATATATAGATATACAGTTTTATTTTTATTTATTTATATATTATTTATTCATTTATTTTTTAAATGCGGATGCAGACACGTTCACACAGATAATGATGCTCATATGATTGATCTATAAATGTGGATAATATATTTGTATACTTATGATAAAAACGCTTATTTTAACAGCAACGGTTTTTCAGCAAGAAAATGCCATTTGGCTATATAAAAGATGAAACTTATTTCTTAAGAAAGGTAAGGGATGCGACACGCGGGAACTAACTATAAGCGAATTTCAGAATAAACAAGGCCTAAATTACTCAGAATAACCAACATTTTCATTGAGAAGAAGTCAGTAAGCTAATTTATTTTTCGAGAATTTTCTGAAATGTGTTTCTTTCCCCAAGTAGTTTCTTAGTATCTTATCTCAGTTCACAACAAACTATTTGCGCCGAGCGGAAAATTGTGGGTAAATTTACGATTCTGGATAACCATTAAACTTCCATCTGTTACTTGAAGTAGCACTAAAATGTAACAGTAAGGTATAACAGCGGAAATTCTTTGTAAAGAAAGGTCATAAAATGTGTCGATCGGAGCCTTGAAATGCACCATATGTAGCCATTTGCCCTCAGAAAGCTTTTCTCCAGTTTTTGAATTCTATCCTTGAGCTGCGAAATGCATCACATTAAACTGAAGAAGGGATTTCTCTCAAGAAGCGAAAATGGCTTAAAGATAATCCGATTAGAAATAATTCCAGGCTATTAGAAAAGAATGATACAATCGTGGATTTAGCTAACTGAAATAGCAAATATTTTGCGAGCATTTTCCTAAAGCGACTTACCAGATTTCAAAATAAGCGGATTTTTTTTTACACGTTCTTAGTGATACAACGATAAGCGTTGTAACAGTACCCGAAAAATTATGGTGGATTCTTTTGTCGGCCTTGTATAACAACAATCGTTAACACAAACATTGTTCCAAAATACTTTTATTGCAGTTCTTATTTAATATATTCAAAATTGTGGTCAGTGCCACCACTATAATTCGATCTATGTGTACCATTCGTAATAATCGTCTAATGACCTGACTAAATGTGCGAAGGTTTTGGCGCTGTGCTTGACGCTCGTTGGTCTAACCATTTACGCCGCTTTGATCAGCATATTGGTTAGCGATGTTGGCAGTCCTATCGTTGGGTATGGGTTCAAATAACAAACAAAATTTGCATGGTTGTAAATGTATAATATCGTTGCGGCATACGGACACTTAAAATACGCAGCTAGCAGAAAGTACTCTCGACACCTGTCGAGAATTTCAATTTTTCTCCTTCAAAATTTCAACTGAGCAGGAGCAAGTTATATTGTAACCTATAGGATGCCCAAGGCCCATCCCAATGACCTAGCGTGAAAAAATCAAAAGATAACATCAATGACAACATCAAAAGAAGTCCACGAATTTTATCTTAGCTCCTCATCGAATTTTATCTATTCTCAAATACAGGGTGTTTATAAAGTCCCGCACCCATTTTGATGTTTAATAACTCATAAAATAATAAAGATAGATTAAAATTAATAACATAAATGGTTAGATAGACTCAAAAAGTTTCATGACCCTTGTCAATGAACTTCCACGTGTGCCCCCTTCGTCGCACGGAGAATATCAAGTCGATATTCAATTTCGCACAAGGTACTGGCAAGTATGTCGGCATCCACAGAGGCTATTGCGGTTGTAATTCTGGCTTTTAAGTCATCAATGTTCGACACTCTCCTCCTGTAAACGTTGTCTTTTACAAATCCCAAAAGGAAAAGGTCCAGCGGCGTTATATCAAGTGATCTGGGTAGCCAAGGAATTGGACCTCCTCTCTCAATCCATCTTTCTGTAAAATGGTCATTCAAAGAACTACGAACGATGATACCCCAATGAGGAGGTGCACCATCTTGTTGCAAAAAGACATGTGGCTGAAGCTCTTCTATTTGTGGAAATACGAAGTTTTCCAACAGGTCTAAGTATACGACTAATGAGATCGGCTTTTCTGTAAAAAGAAAGGCCCAATGACTCGGTGGTGCATAAGTCCACACCACACATTAACCTTTGCCATAACACCATTAACCATAACATCGCAATAGTTGCCAAAAACAAAAGAGAGAAAAATGCAATTAATAAGCACACGATATTTAGAAAAGTACAGATATTTAGACTGGAAAATGAAATTATCTGAAATTAACCACACGCGCAGACGATATTTACAAAAGTAAAGATATTCAAACCTGAAAAGAAAAATATATAAGTTGTTCCATCAATAAATGCCATAAGCTTGTTTATATCTTCATTATTTTATGAGTTATTAAACATCAAAATGGGTCCGGGACTTTGTAGACACCCTGCATATTTTTATCAATCACGCATTCTTAGCCAAGACAAAATCAAAAGATAACATCAATGACAACATCAAAAGATAACATCAATGACAACATCAAAAGAAGTCCACGAAGTTTATCTTAGCTCCTCATCGAATTTTATCCATTCTCAAATATGTTTTTAAATAT
>KK113236.1:98181-133650 GCA_000611955.2 Stegodyphus mimosarum
ATATATATATATTATAATAATATCCCTATTCTTTGGTTTATTATCCTGCTTCCTGATGTTTTAATAACCAATAAATGGTTAAGTTATTCGAATCTAGCAAAGCACTATATGAGCAGGAAGATCTCTGAAATCTAATTATGATTCTAGCCATTCGCCTGATTTCAAACTCAGATATAGCTGTATTCAGCGATCTTAGCAACTTAGCCACCGGTCCAACAAAATTTCGAATGGGCCAAAATGTACACTGCGGAAAAAATGAGACAGTTTTATATCTCCCTTTCTGCCAGGCGATTTAGAAAATTCAACTTGCGTTTTTCATGTCTCGAAAGTGCGACTTAGAATATGCATTAGATTTATATGTAGCTTTATTCTGATATAGGTATTTTGACACAAAATCGGAATTTTTTAAAAATGACCTGCTAATGTTTTTTCCATATCGTTATTTTTAATAACATAAATACAATTATGCATGACAGAAAGAAAATATATCATTATAATTCTATTAACTATGGTATATTATCCTCAACCGCTAAATTGTCGAAATAAAAAAATACTTTGGGGAAGAATAAAGCATAAGAAGGTAGTTTAGAAACATTTATGTCAATACTGAAGGACTGTTATAAAACAATCCATAAAATAATTATTGATTATTTGACTACATTAAAGAGATGGCTTGTTCATTACTTTTCAACTATAAAAATAAAAACTTCTGTCTGGATTGGAAATCCATCGGTGATAAATGACACGTTGATGCGTGAATTTGAAAGACGAGGAAGAACTAATTTCAGTACGTAATAAACGAGATTTAATATCAAGATATTCAGAAGAATCAATAAATTCGTTCCGGATTAATCTTAGATTCGATTATCCGACAATATCAGAAAAAGCTTTTTACGTATGTCATCACAATTTTCCACATCTTATTTGCGCGAATTCGGATTTTCAGCTTTGACCAAAATAAAAACGAAAAAAAAAAAAAAAAAAAAAAAAAAAAAAAAAAAAAAAAAAAGATCCAATCTTTTAAATCTGGATCACGAAATGAGAGTGGCATTATCATTTTTACGCCGAAATATAAATGAAGTTATCATAAAACACTAGCCTCAAATTTCGCATTAAATATAAACTGTAATTTATGATTAAATAAACGCGTTGTTGACTTTGTTGTGAGAAAATTTTACTTCATGTTTCATTGAACATTATTATCGTATGCTACAAAATATATTGAACGTATATCAATCAATTAAACAAATCAAATTCTTTTAAATTTACCTTGTTGTTAGTGAGTCACCAAATTTTTAAATAATTAAACGTGTACCGTGACGAAAAAAGATTGAGAATATCCCTGTATTAGGTATACAGTCTTCTCTGATCTGATATCTATTCCCCACTCTTTTCACTACCTTTCTCATGTTTTCCCACAAAGGAAGCTACTTATCCAGCGTTCTTATGTCACGTGTTCAACACGTCATTATTTCAATGAGCTGGCCATCTGGTGTACTTTTGATCCCGATAACCAAAGTATTGTATCTTTATAATGCGCTTTCTTCAGTTATCTTTAGAATATGATTTCCCAAATTCATAAGGCCTTTACTTTTGTGTCAATCTCAGGAACAATTAATCGCAACCCAATAACGAAACTCTTTGCAAAACCACATAAAACCTTCATTTATATGGAACTACTTTCAACACTTATCACCCAGCATAAATTTTTGTAAAGTCAATTGTAAGAGATGCGGCTTATGCCAACGCTATACTTACCATAGTAACGCTATACTTACCATGAACTTTCGAAAATAAATCAGCCGCATTTCGCTGCAAATCTTTTGTCTTGGAGTTATTAGACAATCTTAGCAAACATTAATTCGAAGCGAAATCTCGTTTCCGCTTTTCTGCCTATCTCTTTGTCATTTTAATAAACCTCGAATCTACGGTGCGCTTGGCTGTGAAATTTTGCTGAGAAGTCATTATAATTATAAATGAAATTTCAAAAGGATGGATTCGCTCAGGCGCGAATCTAACCACGTCATTATTTTAATCAAAACATCTAACCTTTCTATATGTTGAACGCTGGAAAATTTAAAAAATGCATTTTTTTACTAATTTCAAAAGTACGGCATATGCGGGAGAGTTTTGAAATTCAAGATTGCTGGTTTGTTTGTAAAAGCTTGCGATGAAAGTACTCTCAGTATTTATATTATTTGATGGAGGCGTAGTCAGCGATGCTTATAAAGCTAATATAAACGATTACAAGAATCTTTCGGGTATTGTTATTCTCATTTCGTTCCCCAACCACACCCAAAACAACACTGCTGTTTTATCTTACATTGATTTTCACTTCCTTCTAAGAAGTAAAGGAAGTAGTGTAATAAAAAAAAATTCCGGGCAAAATAGTTCAACGAAAATATCCATTTCGACCGCTATTGAATGCAATTTAACAATGTGTTTGTGTAACATCTGTACGTAAGGACAGAATAAAGGACTCTACTTCCCCAAACGAATTATAAAACTATTAAAAATGGATTCAGAAGAGAATTTTTCGTGGGCTTTACATCTCATACATTTTATAATTCAAAATGTACAAAAAGTATGCATATCATCGGAATAATTATCTAATCCTTGCCCCATCTTCTATTCAAATACTACAATAAATCTAAAACAATGTATAAAAGAAATTAAACAAACAAACAAAAAAGAAGAAGGGAAAAAAAATAAAGAAGAAGCAGTTTTTTCACAGACGATTCAGTATTTCTTATTCAATTAATTCAGTTCTCACTTCGCGACAAGGCAAAAATACATAAGAACTTAAAATATTTCTATTAAAAATTACGAAGTAAATCTTAACACTTATTTCCTGCAATAAATTCCAGAATGGGTTAAGCATGATTTAATTCGCAATAATAAAAGAAGGTGTTATCTTTGTTATTGCGAAGCTTAGTTTCTCTAGATTGGTAACAAATCCACTATTCTCCTAAGCTTCAAATGTAAACAAATTTGGCCGCCATAGGAAAAAAATTTAGGCTTAACCGCACTTAAACAACTTTTAAATTGTTGATAATTCTACAAATCTTGCATTCAGAGTTACTAAAGGCATAAAACCCTTAACCGGAAGAGAAGAACAACATAATTCAATCATTTTTAAAGCAAAGAATGCACAATTTACCAACATCTAAGAATAAAAAACCTGAGCTCACTGAGCCGAGTAACAGAGTGGATATATATATATATATATACATGTATTTATATGCTTTTGGTGTGGCCGATTGCAACCAACATAGGAGGTACACATTTACATGTTATGGCAATCCTATATACAAAAATTTCAACGTTCTGAGGCTACTCGTTTTTGAATTATGCAAGATACGTACGTATATGCACAGATGCCATAAAAAAATCTCTTCAGAATCCATTTTAAATCAGTTTTATAATTTTTGGGGGAAAAAGGAGTCTTTTACCCTGCCCTTACGTACGCATGTCACTCAAAAACATCGTTAAATTGCATTTGATAGCGGTTAAAATAGATATTTTGGTTGAAATATGATACTCGAAACATTTCGTGATTACAATACTTCCTTCTTATTTCGTACAAGGAAGTACACTCACTTCCAAAAGTTAAGCACGGAGAGGAAAATGCTAATTTCCGGAAGCCAATCAAAATTGAAGAGGATGCACTTCCCTGAAGAGGTAGATGAAAGTATGCAAATATGTTAGGTAACAGTCAATCGCGCTTTCATGTCAAGAAATATGCAAAAAAGGCAGTCTTATAAGAAGCCAGCTTTATGAAGGGTTATAGAAGTTCATTGTAAGTGCTGATAGAAGGAGTTTTAAATTTTCGTACAACTTGTTTTCAAGACATACGTGTTTCTATGACTTCCAGAAGACGAATGGAAGATTCTGAACGCTGGCATGCTGTGGTGCGGATTGAAGCAAGACAGTCGATCACAGATGTTGCTCTTTTCTTCGGCGTTCCTCATTCTGTAATTTCACGTGTATGGAAATAATTCCAAACCACAGACAATTGTCCGAAGGCCGTACCCGGTCACCCAAGGGTTACAACCCCCGCGGAAGATCAATATATTGCTATTGTACCCAAGCGGAATCGCAAAGCGACCTTCACACGTGTGACATCTATGGTTGAAGCGTCTACTATTAAGGCGATGTCTGCAGGTACTGTACGCCGAAGATTACATATGAGTGGACTGTACGCCCGGGTACCTCGAGTTTGTGTTCCTCTATCCGTCCAATCAAGAGGGGCACGATTACAGTGGTGCCGGGAACATGCCAATTGGAATGTGCCTGATTGGGGCAATGTCATGTTTACTGCTGAGTCAAGATTTGTTCTGGAGCCAGATGAGAAGCATATAAGGATATGGCTTGAACAACGAACACGCAATCAGTCCCAAAACATCACCGCATCACGCATTCCGAGGCGGAAGCATTATGGTGTGAGCAGGGATTTCATTAGGATATCGCAGCGACCTGCACATCTTTGAACGGGGTTCTTTGACGGCTGTCCGGTACCCAGATGAAGTCCTAGAACCCATTGTAAGATTGTACACTGCAGCAGTTGGCCCTACTTTGTTTTAATGGATAATAACGTACGTCCCCATAGAGCTGACATCGTCGATGACTACCTGGAGAGTGAAGGGATTGCGCGTATGATGTGGCCAGCAAATTCACCCGACCATAATCCCATTGAAAATCTTTGGGATGCTCTCGGCCGTACTGCATCTTCACGTTTCTCACCTCCAGCCACTTTTATTGAGCTGGAAACTGCTCTACAAGAAGAATGGCGATTGCTAAATTTTGCGGTGGTTGACCACCTAATTGAAAGCATGGTCACAAGGGGTAAACTTTGTATACAGATGAGGGGGAATCACATACCCTATTAATGTCCTTTTTTTCATTTCATGCTGTTTATTTTCACTTTATACATAATTCTATTTCAGTCTCCAGTATGTCATTATCTGATAACTTACAAAAATTTAATATTGTTTTCATTTCTGTATATAATTATTGATTTTGTTTTATGCATAAATATATGTGCTACTTTTCTGCCGAATTTTGTGTCAATCAAAGCAGTATTTGTTGATTTTTTTGTATTTTACATCTTCGTGTTTAACTTTTGGAAGTGAGTGTAAAAACGAACTGCCAAAGCTAATTTCTAGAACCGTAAAGGCATGCGACGGATCATTGTCCCCTTGTTCCTTCTATGTAGAATAACACAGACGCAGTCGAAAATTGAAAATACACCTTCATATTTCTCGTCAGTCTGACGTTTGCGTAAAATTTAAAAGATACAGCGAAACACAACATCCGCAGCTTGCGGGAAGATCTAGACAAATATTCACGTCAAATTAAATGCTAAATAAACAGTAACACCCACCCAATAAGCTTAGCTTTAGCTCGCAAGATTCCACGAAGTAATTGCGGCTAGGAAAGCTAAAGCAGATTAATTAATTCATTAGTAGTGAGATGTAACAGACCGAGTGGGCAACCAAAAGCTGTACCACGAACTGAAGAACTCTGCAATTAAATACATTAACCAATTTGCATCCTTGCGCGAGTTGACAATAGAAGAATGTGAAAGTAAAGGCAAAATGGTAATATAACTGGATTAATTATCATACGACTCTATATCTATAGAATTATTGGATTAATTATGTACTTTTGCAGATAATAACGTGACTCAAAAGAATGATATGGAAGAAAAATTTAATTGGTCAATAAAATCTCTTAATGTAAAAATTAAGATAATAGTTAAGAAAGTAACAGAAAATCTTAATTAATTAACAAAATCTCACAATTTCAAGCAAAGAAAAGAGTATCCTCTATTCTATGCTCTGGAATATTTTCTGGAATATAGGTAAACCAAAATCTTCGTTTTGAAAGCTAGCTCCTTAAAGGTTTATTTAAACTGGTACACTTGAAACACTCTGATTACCAACGACAGTCCGCTTCTATGACAGTTATTGGTTTAACCACCGTCATCAAAACGTATTTGTATAGATAACCAGTACACTGAAGTTGACAGAAATGCAGCCAAACGAGCTAACCGAACATTCGGAGAAACTCTGAAGTGCCATTAGGAAAGGAGTAGTCATCATTAGGCGAACAAAAGTGACATTTAGAATTTCTTTTCCATTCACGGTAGTTGAATTTAAATAGTACATGCTCAATGGTAGTGCTGAATGAAATGAATATTAAAAGGACTGTTGTACAATTATGCTGTACCTTACAATAATAACTCAACTCATTACTTACGCAAAACTTTTTCTGTAACTGGAAATGTATAATTAATGAAAGCTCTGCAAATAGAATTATTATTTTATTTAATTCTTTTATTCAAATTCGGAAACTTCTCCGTAACTTCATCAGCAATTTTCTATGTGTTATCGCGATTTTATGTCAGACATTTTAAAACTTGATTTGGCTCGAATGTGAAGTGGGATGATTTAGAACAGTCGTACACATCTCCACCATCGACACATAATGGTGTCACTTGAGCTTACGTAAAGCTTTAAAATAGCATAATATTTTGAACGAAATTCTTTTTACTTCCATTTACGAAGCAAAGGAAGTATTGTAATAACGAAAATTTTCGGGTATCATATTTCAACTAAAATATCTATTTTGACCGCTATTTAATCCATTTAAAAAAATTTTTTGCGTGACATTTGTACGTACGGACAGAATAAAAGACTGTGTTTTCTAAAATGGATTCAGAAGTGAAGTTAAAATGGAGTCAGAAGACATTTTTTTAGGGACGTTTATACGTACTTATGTACAAATGTATGTATCTCGCATAACTCAAAAGCGAATAGCTTCTGAACGTTGAAATTTTGTATATGGAACTGCTATAACATATAGTTGTGCATCTCTCTTTTTGGTTGCAATCGGTGGCATCAAAAGTATATAAACACACACATGTATATGTATATATATCCACTCTGTTAGCCGTGTCGTGAGCTCAGCAATTTTATTCTTATATATTGTTTAATTGCAAATTTTTTGTTTTAAAAATCATTGAATTATGTTGATCTTATGTTCCAGTTAAGACTTTTATGTCTTTCGTTAATCTGCGTGCAATATTTGTAAAATTATCAACAGTTTAGAAGTTGTTTAAGTGCCACTAAGCCTAACGGAATCGACATTTGTTTGCGTTTGAAAAGTCTTAGTAGAATGATGAATTAAGTCAGTTTCTGCACCTTCAGCCTCTTTTTGCCGAGTGAGGCCAAACGTAAACTTTCAGTTTTGTGCACCGAAAAATCTGCCTTTCTGTCCGCTAGCCGAATTGCTTGTTTTTGCGTAGAAATACTAATTTTAATTGTAAAAAATGTTTTTCTAATTGTTTAATTTGTATTTGGTATTTTATGTTTTTTCTGTATTTTACAGTTTTTAATGAAAATGTTTTTAGATTTATGTATTTTTGCCTTGCCGCGAAATGAGAACTGATTTAATTGAATGAAAAATATATCTATAATGATATTCGAAGAAATAATTTTAAATGATATGCAGCAAAAATATGTATATTTTGTTAGGCTGTACAAGGGAGTCGTGTTACGAACCAATCAAACCAAATGAATGTTACGAACATTTAGATTAGATACGTACTGTAAAATCTCTAAATAGCAACACCTATTAGATCGGAATTCTCTCTATTATGCATTTTAGGCAGATAGGCCTCGTGTGATTGGTCAAAATCAAACAAACCTGTTATGCGTTTTAACATGTTATCGCCAGCTGAATAAAGCTATGACGTTTTGATAAGTTACCTTGGTGATTTTACACAAAAATCATACTACTGCGGTAAAACTTAAGGTCTACATTCCGTTCCAGATGGTTTGGTCTTTTGTGTATGGAATTAATTACTTCGTAGAACACAGCTGTCGGTGAAGCTCATATACGTTTATTCATTTAGGTTCTCAGAAACAAGTCATTTGAAGAATTTAAAAAAGTGTTTAAAGAGTCATTTAAAGTAAACGGGTTTCTTCGCTTTTTAAATTAAATAGCTAATGTACTCTTACGCATAAAATCGACCATATTATTAATATCGACTTAAGCTACTCTTTGATTACGTTATATAAATTAGTTAACAGTATTTTAGGAACAAGAACCCATGACTATGGGCGTTCGCGAAGGAGGTAAAGGAATGTATCATGTAGCCTCGCTATCGAACAAAAATGTATTTTTATTTGCATGACTGTAAAAAATATGCATAATACATGTGTTTTTGTATTTATGGGGTATTAATGTCCTATAATCTGTTTGCCACTCCAAAAATATTTTTAAATTAAATAAAGATTTGTAGATGTAATTTTCTGTTTCCCATTTCCAGATCCCTTCTTTAAAATTTTCTGCGGATGATCATGTTCAGGCCACTTGACAAACAATTAATTTCAGTGATTAGATAGCCTACAATATTGACATTGCGAAAAAAAAAAGGACAGTTCTATATATCCCGTTCTACTGGGCCGATTGACGAAATTCAAATTGCGTTTTCCATGTCATATATTTATTAATATTTCTTTTTTTTATTAAACCTTCTTTATTCTTCTTTTCACATTTCAAAATTTAGGTTCATTCCAAATAAAATTCAGCCATTTTTATGATTTATTTTAAAATTTTGTATTTTAAAATAATTTTCACGAAAAAGATGTGACGATTGACGAAATTCAAATTGCGTTTTCCATGTCTCGAAAAGCGACTTAGGACATACATTCGATTTATATATAGCATTGTTCTAATAGACACAAAATCGAATTTTTCTGAAACTGTAAGCAATTTAAATTTTACTAACGTTTATTTTATTTTAAAGCTTTGCTATCCTCTCTTATTTTCCATTTCCGACAGAATAAGCGCGAATAGAATTTGCTTATGTAAATGAGGTTGCAAACTGTATAAATACTTAAGACATGGCTTTTAGCCAAAAGTAAGAGAAAGAGAGAAATACTTCTCGCTGCCTTTACCACGCGTGTGCTTTTCTTGTCTGCCTTTAAGGACAGAGCTAAGTTCTCGCTGATATTTGAAGACGTACTGTAGTCTTTGCATTCCGCTCACTGCATACGTAGTATCAAAAGCCAATTTTCGCGTTACTACTCTCTGTAAAGCATCTAAATCTAGTTCTTATTTAGATTAGTTAGTTTACTTCTTATTTTATACGTTTTAGACCATAAGTGCTGGTGTCTGTATCCCGAAGTGCGGGAACGGCTGCCCGCTGTGAGAAATAAAGGGTAAAATTAACCCTTCTTATCTTGCATCTTCTACACACGCACGAACATAGCTTTGAGTAAGCTCCCTGTTCCGACTCAGGACTCCAGTATGTTTGCAAAATCAACTAGTAGGAGCAGTAGTCCTGACAAAATGACACCCCAATTTTTGTCCTACGACTCAAATTATGCCTAAATATTAATTTTTGTAAAATTTGGTACGAAATTTAAGGAGAAATTTAAAAATATATCTTGGGGCATTTTTTCAGTTTGCGCCAAGAATAATTCACTTGCGAACTTCTTAATTTATAGCAACCTATTTTCCTTTCATTTTTTTCATTGTAACACGAGCGGGAAAAGGTCACGTTTATTACTTTCAAATAATTTTAACAAAGTGCGTAAACCACATTTGGCGTTATTATCGCTTGCAACGAATATGCGAAATTTCAAAACGCGCCAATATGTAAATTCGTGTATATTTTAGGCAACTTTGAATACAAAACTCTAATTTTTTGCAGTTGTGCCTAGAAATATACCTTCTTTAATACTGCGTTAAAACTTTTATTGGTTATAATGCGAAGATTTTTTGAAAAATTGAAAAAAAAATATTTAAAAATATAAATTAAAAAAATAAATCGTAAAAAATGTGCGAATTATAATTGGATTAAAATTTCGAATTCTGCAAGAAGGAATCAAGTAAGTTTAATAGAAGAAGAGAGTTTAATAAATATATATCAAATTCAGTTAACACTGCGGAGCTAAAATTTTGAGAGTTAATTTTTTAAAATACCACTCGTGTGATTTTTACAAAACTTGGCAGTTTGGCATCATTTGAGTCGTAGAATCGAAATGTGAAAAAAGATGGCATATCATTTCAAAAAAAGTACGATTTTGTGTCAAAATAACTATACTAGAACAATGCTATATATAAATCTAATACACATACTAATGCGCGCTTTTCAGACCTGAAAAACGCAAATTGAATTTCGTCAACCGGCCCAGTACAAAGGGAGATATAAAACTGTCCTCTATCTCTCTCTCTCTATTTCCCCCCCCCGCGCAGTGAACAGTAAGCTTATACAAGCGATAAAATTTGATACGTAGGAATAAAAGGAAATCATACATCATAAGCAACGAAATATTCAAGGTAATGGGAAAGTAAAATGCATAACCTTTGCATCATGTCTACTATGGAGAGATGTACACGCCTGGAATTTTGTTTCTGTTTCACTTTTGCACATTTTTATTAGATAAAAAAAAAAAATCTGAAATGTTTCAGATTTTAAATTACGTCCAAAGGGACGTTTATTTAACATTTTGTGTGTTACCTTTATTTGTTAAATACCATGTTCTTCGCACTTAAACCATGAAATTCAATTCAACAGCAATATCGCAAAATAATTTTAAATTGAGCATATCTTTAGAAATTTCGGTACACGCTCTCACGCGCTGGAGATAAAAATGTTTTTCTGTACAACGTTGGTATTGCTGGCTTTGAAATCTTTGAGTTTGTTAATGAAAAATTCGTTAAAGTTTTAGAGAATATTGTTACGAATTTCACATTTATTTGGCTATTTATTTAGAACTGTAATTAAAATTCCTTTTTATTTTCCCGTGCAACGCACGCAGACGATTTTTGAAGAGAAAGCTACGTCAAAAAAAAACAAAAAAAACATGCATACATTTATGCAGATTTTTCATTTTTTAAACTTTAATGCAGAGCGATAACATTTAGTGGCAACAATTTGAAAAGTGAATCGGGCATTCAGAGTGAATCAACGCAAAATCGCAAAACGAAAGTAACAGTCCTTCGGGACTAAATCCCTTTGGACTAATAACTTACATAGAAACTCTCTGTTGGATTTTATATATTCATAAAAATCACTACATGAATGTCTAAAATTCTTTAAGTTTCTCTACATTTGAGAATTATATCGACTTCTCTCTGGATATTGTTCATAACTGTTCACTGGAGTTGACGCACTTATCGACAAATTGATAAATTAACGAACAGTCACTTTCCTGTAAAAATGCTGCACCATTTTCAACGTTAGGGTCTGTCCGAAGGTAATTAATAATTACGAACAATCTAGGCTAACCCGAGATATCTGGTAACCGCATACATGAGTTACATTACTGTTTTTCATAAAATATTCCCTCCTATAATTCAATACTTGAGCTTGTAATATCTAGTTACTTAGCTTTTAGATTGACAGCTGAACTAGGTGCAGGACCCAGACAGGAGAAGTGCTAAAAGAACCCTTTATTAAACTCTTTAAAAATTCACAATGCGTCGACTTGATGCTAACAGACTACGCCTTCGCTCGGGCGGTAACTCAACTAACAAGAATTAAACTTAAAATTCAAAGATATTAACACAACAGTAAACTTTTCCCCAGGGCTCAGATAATCCTGTAACCTAAAACCGCGTCGAGGTCTCGTGACGGCAAGTGATAGCAATTACGTCACTTTAACCAGCAATAAATGCAGAAACAGAAGCTCAAGCTACAAAGGTACAGTTTGCTTCCCAATCTTTTTCTCACTTTCCCTTCTAGAGCTCAGTTTGCCCACGTCACCCGTCACTCCCTCATCCTAAAGCTCAGTATTTAAGCCTTTTCTCTTAAATGTAGAATTTGCATTCAGGCGCGCTACCAAATTTAAATATTCTGGCATTGACAATTAGGGGAATGATGGCTTATAAAAAGTAAAGTATAAACTTAACTATTTATTGAAAAAATATATAAATCCCTACAAGCTATTTTAATGATATTTTACGTTCTCAGAACAACATTGCACGCACTTACACTCATCATGTTAAGCATTTCATAGCCCAACTTATTTATTACAGTAAAGAAAGAGTTTCACAAATTTTGTAACCGAATAATTCAAAAACAAATAATAAAATAGTTAGAAATTCTGGACGAATAATTGATGACTTTATGAAAAGAAAATTAAAAAAATCTGAAAGCTTTGAGATTTTATATCACGGCAAAAGAGGCATTTTTTTTATTTACACATACATACGCGTTTCGAGAGCATTTAGGCTAACGTCCCTTTGGGACAAAACTATTTAAAAGCAGCATATCTCTAGAATTTCCGATAGACAGTCTCGTGCGCTGGGGAAAAGAACATTTCATTCCGTACAGTCTGTTGCCACTGCTTGCTTTGAAATCGTTGAGTTTCTTAATCAAAAATTCGTTAAAGTTTAAAAAAATATGAAATAAATAACAAAGCAAATTTGAAATTCAAAATTCGGGCTTCCAGGTGCCCATATTTAAGAGGAGGACTACGTTATTTAAAATTTAGGTATCGTTGTTTTTTCACAATGCGAGAAACATACATATATTCACGCAGATTCTTCATTATTTGGTTTCCTTGAATATAATACAGGGCGATAATAATTGGTGGAAGCAATCTGAAAATTGACACAGCCGTTTATAGTGATTCGACGCAAAATCCGTTTCGAGACTGATAGCTTTTCCGGGCTAATGCCCCTTTGGGCTGAGAAAGTATTAGATAGCCACCGCGGAAAAACTAATCTTCTAACTGTTGATGTAAATAAGAAAAAAATTCAGAAAACGAATTCTGGAAAAACAAGCTATATTCATAAATACCGAATATAATTAATTCCCGTGAAAATTATTTCTTCTTCAAATAAAAGTAATGATTAAAAAAAAAGAATAAAATAGAAAATGAGATCGACGAATTAATTACCATAGCACTTTAAATTTTTTTCTTCCTTAAAACTTCCAAAACAGCTATTTAATTGCCTGGGTTAATTTAAACAGTTTATTTGTAACAGCAGTTAGCTGAGACTTCCAATTAGTCTAGGGTAGAAAAGGTAATAATTAACTTCGTTCTTAACCAGACATACCCTCCAGAAAAAAAGAAATGGTCTCAGTTCTTGAAAAAAGCTCCCTTCAGGGACATTAATGAGTTACGAAAAAGACAAATGCGTAAAAGGAAGTCATTTCGAAAGACAGCAAATGAGAATCGCTGTTGATTAGTGAAAGTGCCGAACTTAGAATTATTTCTCTCAATCTTTCCTTGGAATGAAGGAACAATTTAAGAAGAATTCTAAGGTATTTCTCCCGCCGTCTAAGCATGCCTTGTTGGCGTAATGGCCAGCACACTCGGCGCATATTCGTGAGGTCCCATATTCGAGAACTGGCGGGGGTATTGTTCATTTTTCTTGTCTCCTGCTTCGAAATAACCTAATGTCTCTACAGTGGCCGTATAAAAATGCGGTGGATGATGATTCTCCACTACCAGGGGGAGTATATAAGGTATTTCTCCCGCCTTCTTATCATGCCTTCGTGGTGTAATGGTCAGCACATTCGGCGCGTATTCCAGAGGTCTGAGGTTCGAGTCCCGGCGAGGTATTGCTCATTTTTCCTGTCTCCTGCTTCGAAATAATCTAATGTCTCTGCAGTGGGGAGACGGAATAAAAGGGTGGTGGATGATGACTCTCCACCACCAGAATTTGGCGACTGGGTACTCTTATCACCAGTCGCCTTTTCAAAGGGGGGAATGTATAAGACTGTTGCTGTTGCAAGGAATGAAACCCCCTTGCAACAACAAATGTATTATGTAAGCTATTTCTTCCGCCTCATTTCTTCTGCTTTCTTAGCATGCCTTCGTGGTGTAATGGTCAGCACACTCGGCGCGTATGGAGAGGTCCGAGGTTCGAGCCGCGGCGAGAGCATTGCTCATTTTCATGACTCCTTCAAAAAAAAAATCCTTATGACTCTAGAGACTAACGTAAATTTAAGGAAAATACACTCTTTACAGTGGAGCATGTAACCGCTGCTACTTTGCGAAGAAAATATGCTGATTTAATGCATATTTAATCCATAAAAATATATTTACATCTGTTGAAGAAAAAAACTAATTTCTAGCTTATTATTCCGTGAGATTTTTAAATAAGGAAGCAATCACTTCTAAAGAAACTCGAACTAAGTCCAATTTAATACATTCATGTCGTTTATTTCCTGCGGATTTTAAAAATCTAAACAAAATAAGCGATACTTTATAGTTAAATTTAAAACATATAACGAATTGGAGACACACATAAACACAATTATTCCGCAACAGACTACGTAATTTATGGTGTTAGAAAACATTCTTAATTAATTATGTAAATGTTTTTAAAACTCATGAACTAGCGTTGAAGAATTCACACTCACAGAACTCTTTTTTCTTTCTGTAGGTCACATGGGATGATATATGCTCTGCTTCCAATGCGCCATTTTTAGAAATAAGGGTCGTACGATGTACAGTGCAGTATGATGTACAGTGGATATGTAGTGATTTTTCATAATGCATAATACAATATATTCTTATGATCCATAAATGTCATTCATTTCGCAAGACAAAATACCGAAATTGCTAAATATTAATGAAGTGATGGAAACAACTATTTCTGGTATGGCAGTCGTGCTTCCAGTGGTTTTAGAGAGATGAAGAAAAAGTGTTATGGGTAATGTGCGTATGGGTTTCTACAGAAACATAAGTATCTACGTTAAAATGTATTTTCTCCCTCTTTTCCACATGCCTTCGTGATGTAACTGGAAGCCAGCTCAACGCGTTTTCGGGAGGTCCGGACCTCGAGTTCTGGCGAGGGCATTGCACAATTTTCAAGTTCCTGGATCAATTTAACCTAATGACTTTACAAAGTCATACTTAAAGCTTTTCTTTCAGAACTGAATCAGTAACTACATTTTCCGTAAAAGCTATTAATTAATGAATATTAATCATGTGTAATATGAGGTGCAATATTTAGTTATGTAATAATCTGTACTCGCGTCTTTTTTAATCATAAATTGAAACTATGCTTAAGCTTCTCTAACCTTAATTTTATTAATTGAAGTAATATAAGGGAAAAGTAATTGTGCAAATTTAATACCTGTGGAAAACCGTTGTTATATGTCCTAATAAATTCATAAATACACGAAGTGGAGACCGAGTTCGTCGAACCATCTGTTGTCCCACAGTAATGTCAATGTTGTCTCATACACGGTATAAATTAACTCTTTAGCTATGAGACTAAAATTTATATCAGAATCCTGGCTTAAACATCGTTGTCAATGACAGTGATTTATAAATGACTGCACAGCCCAAATTCCTGTATCAAATAAATCAAATAGACAGACTGATATCAAATTTGAAATAAACTAGCTTGTACACGCAATAGTTAGCAGTGAAATATTTATTAGTTACAACAAGAGAATAAAAGCATGAGAGAAAAATAAAAAAAATATGTTTATACAATAAGCTATATTTAAAACTCATAAAATAATTAACAATTTAAAAGCAGAAAATTATCATATAGTTTAATAAGAACAAGAGAATAAGTTATTCTCTTTGGTCGGGCGCCTCTGTAAAGCGTTTATACTTTTTGAAGCAAGAAATGTGTCACAATCAACCGTGTTCTCGCTGAGATTCGAACGCAGAACCCTTCGATTGCTAGTCAAACGTGCTGCCAATTACACCTTGAAGGCACGTGATGAGAAAGGATTTCTAATAAAGCTGAAGAGCTTCATTCTTAAAGCGATGTGCGGTTATAGTTCTGCATAAAAATATGCAATGATGAGGGCGGCAGTCCAGCTTTATGTCTTCACACACAATGCTTCCATTTCCACCAAAGTAGTCGATTTCCTTTATGTAGAAGGACGACATCGATACCCAGGCTCTCTCCAGCTGGAAAGTCGTCAGGTATCACACTGTCAACTGAATCTTGACTCAGCACTGAAGAGGACACAGACCCAATCCTGCGTATCCGAGCATGAAGTTCCGGATTCTATTCCAGAACATGTTGCTGAGAACACATTTACCACTGGTTACCAGGCATTTCTTAGCATCTGCATACAATTTTCCTAGAAATTGTTGTTCTAGGAGCAACGAAAGTGCTGAAAGTAATCTTTTGCCATGACGTTTCTTTGGCCACTGTGCATTTAATCCCATGTATCAATTTTTCACTCTTGGCCAGGCCTCCTGGTGATCGCACCTGGAATTTGGAATTCGTATCACAACATGAATACATTCGGACATTCGCACTGAGTGACCTCCGCTTGGAAATGGTCGGCCTCAAGTCAGCCGATGGCTATCCAAAACAATCCTTCGTATAAACGATGATTACGAGATCTAATTTTAATTTAATGTAGTGATTTTTCTTGAAAGAAACACAATTGCAAAGGCAAATTTCCACAGACTCGGAAACTGGTCACTTTCACGTTTTTTTTTTTTTTTTTTTTTTCAAAAACGTTTTCATTTAATGTTTTTAACAATCACTAAATGCTTACATCACATATACCTCCCCTCAAGTGTGCGACATCAATTTTTTAAGTATTTGTGTCAGGCATTTGAACTTCTGCAAAAAACTGTAACACTTAATTTTGAACCCTGCACTGGTAATGCGATACCTACACATAGTGTTTAAAAAAGATTGCGTCATTAAACACTTCTTGATTGGTTGATCGCAAACACATGGGTCGATTTTAAGAAATACACTAATTAAAGCTGACTAATCGTGTAAATATTTTTTGTAATATATATATATATATAAATGAATTATACGTCCGACAGGGAAATTATGCCAATAAGAGAAGGAGGAACCTCACGGAGTTAAAATTTCATTAATTATAAATTAATTAAAATTTCATTAATACACTATGAATATGGAGAGCTGCAAATATTGTGAAAAACAGCTATGTATGATAAGTTGTCGAATGTTCAGTTTTCGAAGCATACACTCTCCATGTGTCGTTTCTATAGAAACATTATTAGCCCAAAGGGGCAAATTTGCCCAGAAGGGCTATTAATTTCGTTTTGGCATTTCGCGTTGATTCACTATAAACGGCTAAAACGGAAAATCACTTTTTAAATTGTTGCCACCAAATATTATCTTCCTCTATTATATTTGCATAAATATATGTAGGTTTCTCGCATTGTGATAAAACAACGGTACCTAGAGCCACCCAATTTTGAATAACGAATGTCTCCACGAAATTTGGGCATGCGGAAGCCCAAATTTGGAATTTGAAATTTGTTTTATTATCTATTTCATATTTAGTAAAGCATTTATGAGTTTTTGATTAAGAAACTCAAAGATTTCAAAACCAGCAATGGCAACACTGTGCGAAAAGAAAAACATTTTTATCTCCAGCGAGCGAGATTGTGTGTCGGAAATTCTAAAATTAGGCTCTTTTAAATATTTGTGATATTGGTGATTTGTTTAGAAAAACGCCCCTTTGGGCGTAATATAATATCGGAAAGCTTTCAGTTTTATTATTATTATTATTATTATGTTTTCAGTTTTCCTCTCGTGGAAATGATGAAATTTTGCATTCAACGAAATTAAACTTTATATGGTATGTTAAATCGGAATTTTCGCCTTTCTTACAACAGTGGCTTTAATATAATTCGCACAGTCTTTTTCACTGGATTAATTTTAAGTTATACAGAAAGGTTTTATGTTTAAAATGTTTAGTATTACAGAATTTGTTTCCTTATGGTACTAAAGAAGCTTTACCTTTAAAGCTTCCCTAGTACGACAAGGAAAAGAAATTCTTTGCAGAGGAACATACACAGACTTTAATTTCGTATATTTTTGCTACGAAGCCGGGATTAAATTCAGCGGGAATCCACTGGAGTCCGGCTCTAGCACTTCTCAATGTTTCAGCGAAATTTGAATTCCAGTCGGACCCCGCTCAAATTTCAACTTAGATGAGCTCCAGTATTTTACTGTATATCTAATTCGAAGTATAAACAGAAAATTCTGTTACCAGTGCAAATATTTCTTTTAGAATTTAGTAAAATTGACATTAATTGTACTAGCTACTGAATAGATACCACATTTTCCGCTGGAAGCGCAAAATATACGGGAGTATTTGAGAATCTGAGTAAATCCATCATTTTGTATTATATCGTTTCGAAACGAAGAATATTCATAGACTCTACCAGACCAGTTAAGAACCTTTAAACGACTCTAAAGCTAAAATATTGAAACAATTTTAATCAAGAATGCTACTCAAAATCGTTTATCTTCTGTGTCTTATTATCATTTGCTAACTCGCCTTTCATTTGTTTTTGATTTAATTTCAGTTTTATGTTCCATTGATTTAATTTATTTTCCTTTTAATTATCACTAATGTATCTAAATCTATAAACACTGTATTTATCTCCTTGCATTTAATTCAATTTATCTTAATTTATAAATATCATATTTACCTCTTTACATTTAATTAAATTTATCTTAATTTATAAACGCCGTATTTATCTCTTTGCATTTAATTCAATTTTTATTACTTGTTTATTGTTTTATTTATCGTTATTTTCTTATTTAGTTTTTTTTCGCTGTACTTAATGACCTTCTGTACTGTTACCGCACTTCTAATTTTAGAAATTTACCGCACTTTTACGAAGTGCACGTATTCAAAATTATTGCATATTTCAACAACTACCTTATTTATTCGGTAGTTGCGAAATTGTTGTAGCGAACTCTTTCAATTAATATTTATTCGTGTAATCTTTTCACAACGTCTTACACATGTCTAAAAAGTATTCATGATTTCTTATATAAAGCCATTCCAAACGTTTTTATACGTAGAAAACCTATCGTCAGTGTTTTCCTCGTTTATCTTATTTCAAAGCTTTTCACAGACAGGCTGTTCCCAACGTATGCTTTTGAAAAGAAGATTTCTTCGCTTTAAAGCATATGCTAAATTCCTAACGTACACAGGAAGGATTAGGGACTAAACTGTTTCGGCCAACGTATAAAAAGTTTCTTCCTTTCTAAGCACTAAAGAATATGTTTTATTAAAAAAGTGTCAAACGAAAATCTCATCTTTTATTCAAAATTTTAGTTAGTGAAGAGTTATGTTGCTGATGTATCAGCCGGTATTCAGTAGCCCAGGGGGTAGTCAACTTTTTTATACCTACTATCCACTTTGTAGGTAGTAAAAATCCCTTACCACCCACCGGTTTCGCAGTAACTTAATTTAGCTTAAATGCAAAGCAATGTTTTGAGTGGAGGCTTAGTAAAAATATTTAATTTTATCCATTTTTATTTATATTTTGCTTACATTTCTAACAGAGAGAAGGTTTATGCCCCACGCAGCTAGCCGGAATATCGGTTCCAGTGAAACTGTTTCGGCTAGGAACCCTTCAGTGGTAGGAAAAGGAGAAAATTGATTTTCGAGAACATTTCTCCCAGCCTCAAGCTTTGTTAAGATGTGATAATCCCATTATGCGCGCTATAGTCACAGAACAACAACACCTAAGAGAAATGGCAAAACCTTATAAATATATGGGAACAGGAGAAAGCTGCACGCGAGAGAACGGACTTTCATCATCGGGTGCACAAAAGCCTCTACCGCGTACCATTAAAAAGATTAAATCGCCCACTAGTGGGCGGTAGAGACTAGGTTGACTATCCTGCAGTAGTCTATCGTTCAGCTATAAAAAATAGACTCATCTAGTTCCAACAAAGACATGAAGGCCCGAAAAAATATTTTTAAGTTTCAGAACTTCAGGTTTCTGAAGAAATAATAAAAATACTTAAATAGGAGCAAATATTTATAAATATATACTGTGCTTCATAAGCGAATTTTATTGTGAATTCTTCCTTAAAATGCATAAAACTTCGTAATAATCCAATGTATAAGCTAAAATACCGTGCAGTGATTTAAAGAACAATCTATTATTTATATAAAATGATATTACAGTTAAGGGCGCAGTGGCACCACAGGTCCATGGCTCGATCCTTAGGCTGGGCAAGGTTGACTCAGCCTTTCATCCCTTGAGGGGGACGATAAAATGAGTATAGTTCGACCACCTCATCCGCGACCATGAACGCAAACACGCATGCGCGATTTGGACCAAATTATTCTCAAAATAGGTTGGAAGGGTGGGGACTTTCTATCCCTCCGTTCTCTCTTTCCGAAGAAGAGAAGCATTTCACCGTGCCCTTTCACGTCGCAGCAAGTAATAACACCCCTTTTTGGACGAGTCTATATGTTTTGGCAGAATGCCAGCCACGGTTGCGTTTGAGACGGTCGAACTATACCAAGTCCGCTTGGGGGCCAAACACTGGGGATCCTGAGACAGGCTGACCACATGTCCAGGCAAAAATGCACAAACATCCCGGAGCCCACGGTCTAGAAAGCAAATATCAGGGCACTGCCGCCATGGCTCCCTAAGGGCTGTTTGTGCCGCCGAGTTTAGTTAGATAGTACAGTTTAGCAGAAAATATATCGAATATTACAAATATTGACTTCAACAGTTTTGGCATGGAAGATACATATGTGAGGTAGTATTTAACTTATGGCTAAATGCACAAACATATGCATCATTTCCTCTTACATCACGGCCATTTTCATACCTAATGTTTACATATGAAATTAGGATATGGTAGAAAGCAATAAAATATAATTGATTGCCCACATTTACTTCTACATTTGAGAGACAGTAATATCTGTCTACATTGCATGTTTCTAAAATGGTAGTAATATAAAATCTGAAATAAAATAAAAAAAATAGATCTTCCGATTTCTCTTGCGTGAAGAACAGTAGTATGTTTTAAAATTCTAAGGAGGAAAAGAACAACTTTTTTATAGCATTACTCGAAATATTTTAGATAATTACACATCTTTCCTGAAAAGACGCTTAAATTATTAAAATAAGGTAGAATTCATGGTACGAAGCGTTATAGTAAAAAGGTCATGGTAAGGTCGCTTTTGCTTTACGCATGCGTAAAGTAATCGGGGTATGGGATGTAAATTTCAAATTATTAGCTACACAAGTATTGTAACAGCAAACATATTTTCCGAATTTCAATTTCCGATTAAAGACGAAATTTTTACTATTTGCTCCACTATAAGCCAGCCATTGGGCTTACTGGTTTTCATCAAAGAAGACTAGATATGAAGAAATGTTTGTAATCCTTCTTTGAAATGACCACTCACAGTTCTAGATAATTATAGACTTCAGTGGAGATGGTCGTTTTACATAGGTAAAATCCACCTCCATTATTTATTTATGTTCTCAGAAATACTGAGCACATTCAGAGATAGTCGGCAAAACAAGGTGTATTGTAGTTAGAATACGAAGACTCATAGAGTACAGACATGCATGAATGCTACATTAAAGTTGCGAAAATCAAATTGCAGTGTTTTTAGGCGTTTTTGAAGCCCTAGATAGGAAAAATATGCAATGCCCTTGCTAGGACTCAAAACTGGAGCTTTCCAATATGCGCCGAGTGTGCTACCATTACAGCACGAAGGAATGCTAGAAGGAGGAACAAAAAAACTTACATACTCCCCCTTTTAATGGGAGACTGGGGATGAGAGGACCCAAACCCCAAATCCTGCTGGTGACAAATTATCGTCCACCAAGCATTTTTCTTATTTTAGTTTGGGCGCCAATGCAGAGGCATTCGTTTTTTTTGGGGGGGGGAGAAAGCAGAAGACGCCACAAATGTGTACTGCCCTCGCTGGGACTCGAACCCTGGACCTCTCGAATACGCGTCGGGTATGCTTCCGATTACACCACGAAGGCATGCGGAAAGGAGGGAGAAAATACCTTATAAAGAAGAGAAATGAAAGTGGTCACAAGAAATAATTAATTTTTTAGGTGTATAAATGCCGTAAATATAATAAATAGTTCAAAAATAATCTCTCTCAAAATGTATACAACGCCAAAAAACAGATTTGGTTTCTACTCAGTTTCTACATCGTTAGAAATATTTTAGCTGCACAATATTCCATTCAAACTGTACAAATGCGTACTTCAAATTGTACAGATAAGAACACATAGGGAAGACATAAATTTTCTGATTATTTTTTGCTTCTTTTAAAAAGAGATTTTTTTGTTCTAAAGATCGTTAGTAGAAAATAGATCAAGATTATAGGATTGTGATACTGGCCACAAATCAGATTAAAATGCGTTCGATTAAAAAAAAAGTAATTTGCATGTTACTATACAACTTTTTTTATTGAAATTCCAATTAAAACAAATTTGAATTTAACATCGGATATTACCGCTCGTATCATCAGCAGCAGACTTTTCATTCTGTTTCAAAATAAAGAAAATTTAGTAGAGACAAGAGAAGAAAGCCAGTTTAAAATTAGTTAAAAAATTTAATCTGATAAGGTAAGCGCACGACTTTTGTGTAATCAGTTTCGCCCAAATTCTGCATATTTATACACGATCTAATAATAAATAAAATTCTAAACAGTATTTATATTGCTCTGAATTTCTTCTCGCTACCCAGGGATACTAGCCTGGTGTTATCCATGTAGCTCTTAACTCGAAGTTTACGAATCGACCATCGCTACAGGATCCAATATTAATTCTTTTAATATTATTTTTTTTGAAAGAAAATTATTCACGAAAGGACATTTTCAGAGGGTAACGTAAAAAATAAAACACCATGAAAATTTCATCTTCAAAGCTTTTTTACACTTATTTTCTTCTACATTGTTATAATTTTTTGATAACGATCAATATGTAAAATTTCAGCCTCAGGCACGTTGAATATATGGTGATCTAGCGCAGTTTAAACTTTCTTCGGAACACCTTTTCCTAAGAACTTTTAAGGAAAAAGTTTATTTCCTTTGATATATATAGCTCTCCGATATGTCGTTTTCAGCATTAAAGTTGAAATTCCTTCATATTTTTCACAAATACATATTATAGATAAAAATTTTAATTTGAAAAACTATAATTGTTTTCAGTACCGATCCAGCTTGCTAATGTTGTTATGAGGAATGAGTATTAAATAAATTGACTGAAAAGTACAGTAAGCTATAAAAATAAATCAAAAATTGATTTTTGTTACAGCATTTTGTAATATACAGGTTGTTTATAAAGTCTCGGACCCATTTTGATGTTTAATAACTCATAAAATAATAAAGATAAATTAAAATTAATAGCATAAATGGTTAGATAGACTCAAAAGTTTCATGACCCTTGTCAGTGAGCTTCCACATATGCCTCGTTCGTCGCACAGAGAATATCAAGTCGATATTCAGTTTCACGCCAGGTACCGGCAAGCATGTCGACATCCACAGAGGCTATTGCGGTTGTAATTCTGGCGTTTAGGTCATCCATGTTCGACACTCTCCTCCTGTAAACGTTGTCCTTTACAAATCCCCAAAGGAAAAAGTCCAGCGGTGTTATATCAGGTGATCTGGTTGGCTAAGGAATTGGACCTCCTCGCCCAATCCATCTTCCTGTAAAATGGTCATTCAAAGAACTACGAACGATGGTACCCCAAGGAGGTGGTGTACCATCTTGTTGCAAAAAGACATGTGGCTGAAGCTCTTCTAGTTGGGAAATACGAAGTTTTCCCACATGTCTAAGTATACGACTGATGAAACCGTCTTCTCTGTAAAAAAGAAAGGCCCAATGACTCGGTTGTGCATTAGTCCACACCACACATTACCACACCACACCCTGTATTACTTTTTTCATTATTTCTTTTATTCTATTTATTTTAAATATTTCTTTGAATAACTTTTCTTTCAAAGCAAAATGATATTAAAAGAATTAATAACATCGATAAAATTCCATATTAACTTTAAAATTTTACACTGCAATAAGCCATCACTTCTTTAGTACAAAAAAATGTCAGAATTCTATTATATTTGAATATTTTTATATTAAATCAGTTGTAAACAAATTTGTTGAAACGCAAAATAATTTGAAGGTGCAAGAAAAAACTTATTTCTGCTCAAAACGTTTATAGAACACAAGCTTTTACATTATTCCATTACAATAGTTTTCATGAATAAATTTTGTTTCAAAATAAAGTAATAGTAAAAGTAATAAGAAGACTCTGTCGGAGTGGGTCGAAAAAGCTTGCGGTACTTTCTAATGAAAGGAGAAATTCGATAATAAAAAGATTCTTTAGAGCTTTCTTCTGTATTTTCTCTCTTTTCTACAGACATTCTCATGAATATGGTCACATGAATTTGGTAAAAATCAGTGAAACGTCATGTTAGATCGGCATGTAGTTTCATAAAAATCTCATTTTTATGTATCTGAACGAATCTGACGCACATCCTTTCCGCTGACAGGAGAGATTATCCTGGTTTGACTTGGTGTATTTCATTAGCTGCGGAAGTACACGATGCCAGTTAAGTTAGATTGAAAATAATGTATCTAACAACAGAGAGAATGATACTGCTGTAATCCTTCTCTAATAACGAAGCAAAAAATAAGATTGATAATCATACACTTTTCAATCTGATTCGATATGGAACCAACATAAAAATTTCGATAGAAAAATAATAATTCTCTTTCATTATATCAGGAACAATGGTAAGCCGTTTTTAATGATTTGAATGCTGTCTCTCTAATCAAATGGTGATAAAAACTCTAGTTCACTCAAGTTTCACCTATATTCAGTTTTAGTCGATTAACTGTGGCAAAAAATTGATCATAATTGATCAGAAATCGATAATGCGAACAAACACACAAACAGACATTCTTTCATTTATATGTAGATTCTATAAAACTTAAAAATTTTTGATTGACAAAATCTACGATTTGAAAAGCAAGCAGCAACAACAATTTTCGAAACAAAGCATTTTTATCTCCAGCTTGCGAGACTGTTGCCACTCGGAAAAATGAGTGCGAAAATTAATGTTCTCAGGGTTTTTTCATTAATATCCCGGCTGATTAAAATCGTACGAAAATGGGAACAGTTGAAATGGCTTCCAACGAATTTTTGGAATCGGGAATAATGTGTTTGATGTTTGGCAAAGCTAGTTTTACTTCATTTCAAAACTTAGAAATTTTTTATTAACAAACTCTAGGATTTGAAAGAGAGCAGTGGCAACAAGTTTCGAAGTAAAGCAGATTTTCATCTCCAGCTTGCGAGACTTTTGCCACTGGAAAAAATGAGGGCGAAAATGATCGTTTTTCTGAGTTTTTAATTAATATCTCTGATTTTAGCTACTTTTTGTTTTGGAGGCAAGTGGACGTCGACCTTTTCCAGGACCCGAAAATGAATTGTAGAAAATTTGGTGACGATAGCTATAGTAGTCAAAATGAAATGTAGAAAGTTCGGTGACGATAGCTATATTAGTGACTGAGTTATTAGCGAACAAACATACACACTGGAATCTGGAATCGTAAATTTAGTTTCTCGCACTGAACCCATTAGAGTAATGGAAAGTACTCTAATGAGTACTTTCCAGTAATTATAATGGGCTCCTAGGCGTTGGCCTTAGATCTAAGATTAGTTAGTAGTGCATGAGCATAGTGCCCGAAGGCGAAAGAGTCGTAGGTGGCAAGTCATGCGGGAAGGCTTTTGCAATCTTACTGATAATTTTTTTTCCTTTAATTTCTAAAGAATTATTTTAAATGAACTTTTAATTTAGTTTAAACTTCCGAGTAGGTGCAGCTAAGTATCTAAGATTTTACCAGTTTTTAGTAATTATTTAAGGTTGAGACTCGCTAAGTTACGTGAGAGTAGCATTGGTCATGTGACTTGTCATCGCATTTTGATTGGAGCGTCTCAATTCCAGCAGTTCTACTTAAATTTCCTTTAAGTTTTTTGTAGAAAATTCATTTACTCTTGATTGAACATAAAATACGAATTGACCTTTGTCATTATTTAATTTTCCATTGGTGGATTTCGCCCTTAATGCTTTATTCCTTCTTTTCTTTGGAGGGTCACGTGACTGACTTGAATCTGATTATTTTTCTTTGAACCTCATAGAGTTTAGTTAACCACTTCGAAGATTTTTAGTTGAAAAATATCATATAAACATACACTGTTTCATAAAGTCCATTTGGCTTTGCCAAAATAAAGTTCTTTCTTTGCAAGTTAAACAAAGTCAACGGCTTTGCCAGGAAACCCTTATTTACCAGTAAAATTAACCGAAGACTATATACACGCTATTTACATTATTTACATCACCACCACTTTGTACTGTAGTGGAACATACACACAGACTTCCTTCTTTATATATATATATATATATAGATGACCAAGCACGTGAGGGCTATCTGCCTAAGGAAACTTCCTGAAGGACTTTCTAAGGGGCTTTGTTTATTTTATTATGACAAAGCAAGTAAGAGCTAACTGCGTAAGGGCAGAGATCGCTTCATGAAGGAATTTCTGTGGGGAATTGGCGTGTGTCCGTGTTAAACATGGAGAAAAACATGGAAACGTCCATGTAGCCAGCCCATTCTTCTACAATCGAATCTAGACAGAAGTTCCAGAACTCAACGATTTTACCGCGCAGGTTGGTTAGGCGCGATTATTTTGCTCATAGCATTTGCTTTGTCTGTAATTCATCTGACATTTATACTGCTTGAAGCGTAGGGATTTTCTGGCGGACTTCCTTGAAATGCCCAATGTTTTTCTACGCAGTTTACAAGCGAAAATAAAGGTTTTCAGAATACATAAGCAGTAACATAAAACTATTCTGTTAGTAGTAAACAAAAGCAAACTCTTTTTTCCCAAGAGCAAAAATTTAGTTAAGAGATTAAGGGAACCCTTTTTTTCAATACGACTAAAAATCATAAACCCTTATAACAGATGTTCTCAATCGGGGGAGGGGTTTCCCCTTGGTCGAAATTTCATAGTTTTAAGGAAGGAATGTGGTTAGCCTTTATATCGCTGTTTATGTTTAGTTTATGAATATAAAAAAGTACTTTTAATTAAGTTTTGGTACTTATCAAGATTTTCTACACTTTTTGTGTTTAGTATATAAAATGCGTTAAAAAGTCTTAGAAATCTAGATAAATGACATAACTTTATTTTTCAATTTTAAAAAGGCGGGGGAATGTTCTTCTAGCAATGGTGAGTAAGGTGCATGGGGCAAAAAAGGTTCAGAACCCCATCCCTATAACACAGAAAACTATAGTGCCAAATGCTTTTGACCTACTTTGTTCGTCTTTGGATTGGTAGCCAAGTTCCAGTCGAAACAACAGTTTATTTTAAGAAACAGTTACGTAAATGTGACGTTTCTGTTTACGAGTGATGCTCGAAGGGGAAAAGAAATCGAGAGTCAAAACTTCGTGCGGATCTCATTCACATCTTCACGATGTTAAACATAACACAGACGAAGAGGAAATGTTTAGGAAAGTATGAAATATATTTGCCTATGCAATTCGTAGGGATTTAAAAAAATGGAAAATGTTTTCTAAAGAATTCTATGCAATTTGCTTCTGGTGTTCGCAATTTATTTATCGGATAATAAATCAAAATATTTAGTTAGATTTTAACGTAGAGTTTGAAAAAAAAAAAAAACTCTTTCGATTTCTAGGAAGATCAGACACAGTTACCTCTTTTTGAGGAGCAAAAAATCGTTTGCAAAATGGGACTTGGAGCTGGCTAATAAGATTATTCATTAGACTGCCTTAGTTGGCATTTTTTAGAATAAATAAATTTAGGCAGTCATCTGACCCGACATTGTAGCATGAAAGGACAGGAACTGAGAGCCGGGGAAAGCAGATACCTTGCCTATACAAATATGAAACATTTACAGGAAGTTGTAAGAAAAAGCCGGAGTTTGGAACGTGTGAAAGTACATAAACCACATTGTAGTGTACAAGTACGTGTATAAACCATGTTGGCTAGTTGAACAAATATGAATGAACACAAATATTTCTGGATCAGTGCCAAGAAACTTGATTAGAATATTTACGTAAGAACTTAATGAGACACAGGAACCTTGACAGAAAAGTTGCATTAAAATTTAACATAATAATAAGCTTGGCATAATACCTGTAATAACATAATCAAGTGTAAGCATAATTTTCCATAATACATAATCCACTGTTATAGCATGACTCCAGTGTTATCATAAGCTTAGCATAATTACATAATGCAGTGATTAACGATAGAAATATTCTTTTCATCGTCAATAAATTCAGAACTTTAAAAGGTATTTCTCCTGCCTTCTTAGCATGCCTTTGTGGTGTAATAGTCAAGCACACCTAGCGCGCATTCGACAGGTCTGTGGTTCGAGTCCCGGTGAGGGCATTGCTCATTTTTCACATGCCTCCTGCTTTGAAATGACTTAATAACCCTGCATTGGCGCCTGAACTAAAAAGGGTGGTCCACCACCACCAGGATTTGGCGAGTGGGTCTCATAATTCCCTGTCGCCTTTTAACAGGGGGAGTATATAAGATATTTCTCCCGCCTTCTTAGCATCCCTTCGTGGTGTAGTGGTCAGCACACTCGGCGCGTATTCGAGAGGGCCGTGGTTCGAGTCCCGGCGAGGGCATTGCTCATTTTTCATGTGTCCTGCTTTCGAAAAACATCTAATGTCTCTATAACTTATAGCAAATTTCATATCTTTGTATAGAGCAGCGTTTCTAATGTAATAAGGGTATAATCCTAAGAAATCCTGAAGTTTCGGATGTATTAAGTGTATAATCTAGTAGTAATAATCCTAAATAAACTATTTTGAAGCCTCTGAAGGATGAGGACACCTGTGTTGTTGTTGTTGTTGCTGTGACTTATCTCACTTGTCTGAAAGCAAAATCAGAACTAGAGATGGGCAAAACCGCTCCTTTAAGGGATCAGATCTTAACCGTTCGCTGACTGAAATGAATCCGTTCTTTTTAATGATTCACCCCTCACTAACAATGACTTTGATGAATGCGTTCGGAACAGACATGGATCATGAGAGGTGTGCAACTATGGGGGAAAAGATAATGAAAACTAAACTCACTTTTGTTAAAGATAAGATTATTTTATTACGATAATTGATATTTAGTTTCTACTACAAAACGCAATGTAAAAATAAATATTTAGGTTTGAGGCAGAGCCCAAAGAACAGGAAATTGTCTACTGACAATACCGGAGAAAATAATACCAAATATCGCTCCAGGTTCTTCTATTCGGTAGGATCGACATTTTGTTCTGCAACATTGAAAAATATATTAGGTGGAAAAATTTACGTTTATAAATATGTACTAATTCTAAAGAAGATTCAAGAGAAATTCACAGCTCTTGACTACAAGACGTTAGTAAAGTAAGTAAATAAATAAACATAAATATTACAGTATTACTGTATAGAAAAGGTAATACCTAATATATATAGCTATACTATGATGAAAAAGCATTCAAATAATCAAAATGAAATTCAAAGAAACAGTCCGAGGAAGCGAAAAGAGCAAATAATAAAGGCTCCGAAGGAGCCAGATTTAAAACTGCGAATAATGAAGACTCCGAGGGAATTAGATCCGCAGCTCAGGAGCGATGAAAGTGTAAATAATCACAACTCCGAAGGACACAGATCTGCGACCAATATCGAAGTACCGGAGCGCTGACAGCCGGGAACTAGCTGAGAACTAGTTCCTCTAATATATGTACTTTAAACAGAAATTCGCACATGCAGATGGGGAAAAAAGCTCCATCTATTTGCAAACCAGAATGATCAGTTTCGATGAGATGCTTGGATTTATTCAATGTCTTGTTTTTTTTAAATACTAGATAGAACACAAGCAAGCCAAAAGCACGCATAAATACATACATAATACACATACACACATAAAAAATAGGTCAGAGACGTTTCTGGTAAATAATAAAGGAGAGACTACTAGTGTTTACATTAGGGGGGATCACATTTCTTAGCACGCTTCCCAACAACAGCTCTCGGTGAGCTGTTAACGAACTGCCGTTCCGTTTTCACCGGAGCGCTGATCATTCGTCCAGTAAAGTGAATAGGTTTCGGAACGGAGCGTCCATCATCATCAGGCATAGAAGGCATGGATGTTTGTGAATGTAAAAGTCTAAATACGCGTCGTGCAGAAAGTCCATTATTTGCTAATTTTACAGGTTGAAAAGCGAGAGCGTTAAATAACGCGGTACATTACATCGCATCTGAGGGAGGGTTCAACATAAATTAGCATATTAAAAAGCATGTAAGAATCGATGAACTAATATTACTGCATTCGACATTTCAAAAGATCAGTCACAGTTGCTACTATTAAAACTATTCTTGTTCCTCAAGGCAATCTGCGAAGTTCATACCTTGTACGTTACAATCATAAATAAGGTTCTAAATTACTGCTGGCCACGCAAATTGCAACACCAAGAAAGACAAGAGATATCACAACAAAATTTATTTAGTAGATAACATGTTGACTAAGTATCAAATGATTAAATTTATAGACTTCTGTTAAGTGTGGTTCCTTCCAGAATCAGTAGCCAGAGTATCCGCCATTGTTGGAGATCACCGCTGCTACACGCCTCGGCATCGATTCAACGAGACTTTGGATGTGTTCTTGGGGTACAGCAGACCAAGCAGCTTCCACACGTTGCCAAAGTTGATCTGGTGTGGCAGCTTGGGATGTAATCTGGGTCAATCGTTAAGCAACCATGGACCACATGTTTTCTATCGGCGAAATATCCGGAGAGCGAGCCGGCCAGGGAAGCAATTCAATCTGGCGATTGACGAAGTACCCTTGGACAATGCGTGCCACGTGTGGCCGACCCTTACCCTGTTGAAATATGGCTGTGGGCAAGCCCTGAAGGTAAGAAAGGACAACTGGCTCCAAGACCTCGGAGATGTAGCGCTGGCTCTTTAAACTACTGGCAATGCGTACTAGAGGAGTGCGAGAGTGATATCCAATACCGTCCCATACCATAATACCCGGTGCAGGACCAGTGTGGCAGTGCATAACGCAGCTGTTCTGAATCCTCTCTCCGCGGTGGCTCCAGACTCGAATCCGACTATTGTGGTGTTGCAGACAGAAGCGTGTCTTATCAGCAAAGACAATTTCATTCCATTCTGCCGTCCACATCCTTCTTTCATCGCATCGGCGGCGGAGACGTCTGTGGTTCTGCGTTAAGGGTAGACGAAGCAATGGACGTCTTGCGGACAGACCACTCTGCTGTAAATGACGTCGAATGGTACGCGCAGACACTGGATGATGCGTTACAGACTGAATGTGCTGTGCTATGGTTCTTGATGTGACTGAGCGATCCGTCACTGCCATGCGCACAATGTTCCTGTCATCACGTGAAGTGGTGCACTGAGATGGAGCGATCGAACAAGTCAGTCCGTCGTACCCTCCTGCATCCAACGGCCACATATGCGCATTACCGTTGTTTGGTTTCGTCTAACATGACTACCGACTTCCCTGAAAGATAATCCGCACTCTTAGTAGGCCCCTATCCTTCTCTGTCGAGCTCGGATACTTGATCAAACGATAATCGCTGTTTACTACAAGGCATAATGGATCGTTTTTTCTTTGAAAAAACCACAAGAAAACACAATTGCCGAACTTGAAATCGTCGAAAACTCCAAGCCTTAAATAGCACTTTGAAGTGGCGCCATAGGCGCGCGTGATGTGCGTCTGTGCTGAAATTCTAATCATTTGCATATCTCACCTCAGCTAATGCATGTTGTAAATTTCATATTTGTAGACAGATTCCTGCATTTAGAGAATAATCGGCGATATTAAAATTAACATTCTAAATTCGGTGATCTCCCCCTTAATTCATCTGTTTTCCTAATTTCGAGATTTTTCTACGTTACGTAACGCTGCTCGAAAAGTGCAAACCAAAACTTATACTAAACAATCATAGCTTGCGTCTAGAATCGCACCTACTCTGGTATTAATACTCTGGCTAGCTAATTACGTCTCCTTCTTCTGCTAGCTTCGACCTTGCTAATACCTCCTCGCTTTGCTTCGCCGTCTAAAACGATGTCGCCCCCGTTAATCTGTGTATATGAGAAATTATAGTAATAGTTTATGATCAAAAAGTGTAGTGTTTACGAAGAATGAATGTAATGTGTCTAGAAATAAATAGGGTAATTAACTGAACTCGGCTGCGTCAACATCTTCTTTCATCCTTCCACTCTGCTAGCACACCAAAAATATCCACCATCGGTCACGACTACGACTGCTAGCTGCGATGCCTTCCCGAAAATATTACGTATGTATATATGTATGTAAAAATTACAGGGCTACTAATTTCCACTCTAGTGTTTTTAGTTGGAGATACCTGCGAGATATACAAGTTGCATAGAATGAGAACTCGGTCTCAAAAACTTTTATGAAGAAGAAATGAAGCAAATTATATATTCATGGAGAAACCTCATTGATTATTTGAGACACTGTGATTTTACTTTACGTCCAAAGGTGTAACTACATACTAAAAATAAATGATTCATCGGATTTTAAATCATCGTATTATTATATGTATTATACTTGCAATAATAACTGATGTGTGCTCGTTGGTTAAATGCAACACTCCAAATTGTGGTCGACTGTGTTTCGAAATCATCTGATCTGACGCCGTGTGATTTCTTCACTTTTAAGGACTGTGTTTTGTTACATGGCCCCCCTGCCAACTACACTGGTAATGCTCAGGCAACGTATCGGTGCTACGTTGATCAACATTGATAGGGGAGCTGATATAAAAGATAGTGTACAGAATTCCGACTACCCCTTGGTTTTCAGTCGAGTGAACGACGGAACACTTTCAGAATAATTGAAGTAAGTCAAGAAAATAACTTGGTGAATTTTCGATAGATTAGAGTTATCACTTATTTATTTTATGTGTCATACTTTTGAAAATATGTTGCTTTAAACTAAGAATCATTTAAAGCAGGCCTTGTACCTTTTTCGGACGTTTCTCACGAGAGAGTTGCGAGTAAGAAAAATCGGTATTTAAGACTTCGAACGCACCTTGAAACTCTTCAGAAGCTTCTTCTGATGTGCTTTATATTCAGACTGTAACCGATATAGAGTATATTTTATAAGTTTGATACAGTATATATTTGAGTGTTATAAAATGGCGAAAAGGTTTCTGTCTTTTTCATCAGAAGAGATACTTTGTTGATTCTGTTTGTACTCCAAAGTACGTTTAAGGAAGAAGTAAATTTCTATTTTTCATTTCCATTAGCCATAAAATCAATAACTTTTAGGATACGGATACATAAACATGTCGACATGAAGTATAATGACATCTGTTCATTATCATGCCATCATGTCTGTTTAAAGCGCCATCCTCTATGTAACGAGTTATTGCTCATAAAACTTACGATGCTCGTAAAACATCCAGCAAAACTGCAATATCTCTCTCCCTAACTGAATATCTCGCGAGAGCATCGGAAGAAGAAATGAAACAAATGAAAAGAAAAACACATTTGTTCGCCAGTTTTCTTGTTGCTTCTAGAGCCTGTGTCCGCGGGATAATTTATATTATCACGGAAAATTCAATAAAAGAGAACTGGTAATTTTCTCTGGACGTGTGCTGACTGATCTGTGATAATGAAAACTGAAAAGAAGTTGCGAGATTCAGTAACGATAAGAGGAATAAAAGTCCAAGGACGCACATTATACGTTATTCCTGTCGTTATATCTCTGGACTGGACATCCTAAATTCTCTGGATAATTCTTGTCGTTGGAGATCTTTTTCTTCCAAAGAGATACAGTCAGTCCTGTCCATTGAAATATTGAGAAAGGTTTTAGGGGATCAGCATTTTTCTTTGTCTAATCTCTCTCGTTCTCTGCCTTATATATAGACTAACAAGAAAGAAATTTTGTAGGCAGAAGAACATGTATCAATAATCTATATATATATAAAGAAGAAAGCCTGCTGGTTTGTCCTCTAATAACTCAGTCATTACTATAGCTATCGTCACCAAAGTTTCTACAATTCCTTTCTGGACCCTGGAAAAGGTCAACGTCCATTTGTTTTCCAAAAAAATTTAGCTAAAATCAGAGATATTAATTAAAAAAAAAATAAAAAATCTGAAATGTTTCAGATTTTAAATTACGTCCAAAGGGACGTTTATTTAACATTCTGTGTGTTACCTTTATTTGTTAAATACCATGTTCTTCGCACTTAAACCATAAAATTCAGTTCAACAGCAATATCGCAAAATAATCTTAAATTGAGCATATCTTTAGAAATTTCGGTACACGCTCTCACGCGCTGGAGATAAAAATGTTTTTCTGTACAACGTTGGTATTGCTGGCTTTGAAATCTTTGAGTTTGTTAATGAAAAATTCGTTAAAGTTTTAGAGAATATTGTTACGAATTTCACATTTATTTGGCTATTTATTTAGAACTGTAATTAAAATTCCTTTTTATTTTCCCGTGCAACGCACGCAGACGATTTTTGAAGAGAAAGCTACGTCAAAAAAAACATGCATACATTTATGCAGATTTTTCATTTTTTAAAATTTAATGCAGAGCGATAACATTTAGTGGCAACAATTTGAAAAGTGATACGCCGTTTTTGTGTTTCCGACGCAAAATCGCAAAACGAAAGTAATAGTCCTTCGGGACTAAATCCCTTTGGACTAAAAACTCGGAAAAACGATAATTTTCGCCCTCATGATTCCGAGTGGCAACATTCTCGCGAGCTGGAGATAGAAATCTGCTTTATTTCCAGAAGCGTTGCCAATGCTCGCTTTCAAACTGTAGAGTTTACTAATAAAAAATTTCGAAGTCTTAAGATGAAATAAAAATAGCATTGCTAAACATTAAATACATTAATTTCCGATTCCAAAAATTCGTGGGAAGTCATTTCGACTATTCCCATCTTTGTACGTCTTTAATCAGCCGAAATATTAATTAAAAACTCTGAAAGCGCTAATTTTCGTACTCATTTTTTCCAGTGGAAACCGTGTCGCGTGTTGGAGATAAAAATGCTTTATTTCGAATACAAAATCTACATATATAAAGAAGAATGCCTGTTTGTGTGTTTGTTTGTTTGTTCGCGTGATTGATTTCTGATCAATTATGATCAATGTTTTACCACATTAAATCGACTAAAGTCGAATATAGGTGAAATATTGGATGAAACTAGAGCTTTTACGACCATTAAAACGAAAATCATTAAAAGCTGCGTGCCATTGTTGTTGATATAATGAGAGAGAGAATTAGCTCATTTTTCTACGGAAACTTTCTTATGTGGGTTCCATATCGCATCGGACTGAAAAATGTACGAATATGAATCGCATTTTTTGCATCGTTGTACCGGTACCGTTCTCTCTGTTGTTAGATGCAGTACTTACATTGCTATCACTTCTCTTGCAGGAAGCATTTGTGGCAAGCCACCTTCGTAGATAATGACGGGGAGGGTTGCACAACTATGTTTTAAAACATTGACAGCTTCATCAATTAGACAAAACATGTCGAATAGTCTTAATGAGGGAACAAGCTAGAGTAAATTTATATTTCAATTAGCTTTTTTCTCTCCTCCTCCCCATGATGAATAAAATGAATTCATTAACATTTGTACACTGAACAAAAAAAAAAAAAAAAAAATTCTA